>APFE031701349.1:41489-87493 GCA_000404065.3 Pinus taeda | reverse complement strand
TTAAATACACACCGGCCTTTAAAAATTAAAATTTGAAAATAAAACAATTCATCAAATTTAACAACTCCATCCTACTGATCAACAACACCAACTAAAGGTAAATTAAAAAAATTCAAACTTAACTACGCCAAATCAACTTTTTGTTAGGAGATACCTTGCATGATATTCTATCTTGGCAAGAGCTAACCAGCATGCCATATGGCATTAAATGATTGGTTAGCTGCATGCCCTTTAAATTTATAACACACTTCATTATTGGTTAGCTGCATGCCCTTTAAATTTATAACACACTTCATTATTTTTCATTTATCTCTTACGCTCCGGTGTGTTATAAAGTTAAAGGGCATGCAGCTAACCAGTCATTTAATGCCCTATGGCAAGCTGGTTAGCTCTTGCCTTCTATCCGTGGTCTCTCATTAAGTAGTTAGACATATCGACATATTTCCAGAAACACGACCCCAATGAACCCGGCAGCCAGATTATAGTACCATGAACGATGAGAGGGAGACGTCGGGAGGGAAGGGAATGAAATTTTATACAGTTTTCTAGAGTATGTAATCTTTTTGTCATATAACGGAGCAAGTGTTAGTCGTAAGTGGCTTAGCTAGATTGTGTGATATTTTTACAGATCGAAATTTATGCGATTTCCGAGCTCACCGAATTGTTGAAACATCTAAATGAACTCACTAAAATATGATATGAAAAGCCTCACTTACAGCATTGAACTCGATGTGATATATGCTTATACAACTGAGTTAGTGTGAGTGCTACCTAACATATGTTCTACTATATGGCGTTTGGACTCCAGCATGTAATTGATGTAAATTTATGATATATTTGTTATTACAAAACTGTGGAATCTTTAAAAAAAGTTCAATTGTGTAGAAAATGTTAATTATTTTTATATGGTAGATGTTAAATTTAAATTGATTATAAATTTAGAGAATATTTAGGAACTGGACCGATAGAAAAATTTGAGCTTTTCAGCTGCCACTTGAAACAGGAGTCCGAGTGCAGGAAATGGTAGCCATAAATCAGTGCGGTGAAAGAGGTGATAAAGCTGTTGTTACCATCCAACTCGTGACCAAACAGTTCCCTGAGGTTTGTCTCGATAAAAATGAACAAATTATTCTCATTCCGAATCTTCAATTCGCCACATCCAGCTCACTGCAGTGGTTGATTGCAGATCTATGATCTTAATTTTCCACATAGAGCTCGCTGCAGTTCTTAATTACAGAAGATAATTCGTGGCGCCGAAAAACAGTAACAAGCTGCTTTCAGTTTTGTATATATTATGTTGTTGTCAAGGATAATAACGGTAATAATAGGATTTCATTTATATTCCGTAGCTCGCGTGTGGTGTCGGCAATTTGGTTCACCAGGTATCTGTCTTCTGTAATAGTATTTGAGCTGTACCTTCCTTCGATATTCTCGATCCTCCATTTTCGCTTTCGGTTTCATCTACTTCTACCTGGCGCGCAGTGTTCCCCAATATTATAAACGAACACTGAGCCCCAAGTAGAAGTAGAAGAGACCGGAGGCGGAAATGGAGGATCGAGAATATCATTTACAGAAAGAAAGATGGAGGTCAAATTCTATTCCAGGAGACAGAAACCTTGGTGACCAGACGGTTAACACTAGGACAGGTCAATAAATGCAAAGACTTTACAGTAGTTGATTAGAAGCCATATTGTTGGTGCTAAAGTACAACAATGGGCTTCTTATATTTCATTCAGGAAGCCGTTGGATATATGTATAAAGGTAAAATGAGTTTGATTTACGCTCAACTCAAAAGAGATTTTGATTACTGTGTTCCGTTCATCTGATATTTTCTGTGTATGAGAATGAAAATCAGGAAAGGCAGATGCTGTATACTTTTCTTTTACCATCGCTTTGCTATTTTTTGGTGAAATCTGGTTGGAGATTTACGGTTTTTAGAAAATCTTTGGTTATGTGATTTTACATTGTTTCATGGTTTCCATCCTGAGAAATCTTTTTCACATTTTAGCTTCCAATAGTATAGTTAAACGATGCTTGAATAATCGGGTGACCTACCGCAAATTTAACTAATTATGTTAAAAAATTGCTTCGAATAATCACACAACACCATGGTTACCAAATTCTAGTATTTAAGCTAGATCATGATTATAATTATTTATTTTTCAAAATTTATTTTTAAGCTTATGATTCTTTAATTATTTTTTGCTATAATAGTTCAATACTTAATAAAAATAACACGCAGTCCCGTCCAATCGATCTAACACGCAAAAGAAAAATAAAAATAAAAAAATCGATGGTATAACTCTCAAGAGGTGAAAGACACCAATACAATAGTGGGTGACTCTTGCATAATGGTGCCAATCCATTGAGCTATACCATGAACGTCAACAAGCACACAAAATACATTAAGTTATACCAAGAACATCGGCAAGTGCATACACTCGGTCTACTCGACTCAGGTCATATGCATCACAAACAATATGTTGTATTGTGAGCTCCACTAATTCAATTGACCTATATTATTCAATTGACCTATATGCTTTATTATGTTTGGGGTTAAGGTTTAAGAAAAATAAATATAACAATCAAAAAGCAAATATTCAAACCATGTACACCATGATTTAATTGGCAAATCTCAATTGTGGAAAAAACTAACCAACAATAGATCTATTATTGTCCTTGGCTAAAAGACAGCCAAGCGTGCCAACAATCTGAGCAACCGAGCTTTCACCGCTCAAGCATGGCTCCCTACAATGGAGAATACACAAGCCTTTTAACAACTTCAACTACATTTAATACCATGAGCTCAATAACATGAGGCACCAATACTATGTGCCCAAAACCACAACTGTTAACCATAATTGTTGACATAACCTCAAATTCACCATATGGTCAAGTTTATCTAACAAATCCCCCTTTAAACTTGACTTTGGGTTTTTCTTGGCCAAATCTAGCCAAATCTGCCAAGTGAGCCAACCACCACTCACCTCGAGGCCCTACCAAGCCAATGTCAAGGCATTTAAGAATTTCACATGTTGTCCTAGCTCAACATGCTTCCACATGCTCCCTTATATCACCTAGGTCTATATCCAAACTTTACGAGTGATTGTACCGTGGTACACATGCCATATCAAGTCTTATAGTCTGGGGTACACATGCCATGTCACATCTTATAGTGGTATGCCCATTTACATATAGAAATATTAAACACAATATTTTTTTTTTCACATTACTATCCTAGCCTTAAGTGACTATTTTCTTAACAACTTGCTTCCACACAACTTGATTTGCTGCATCTCACCTTTTGAGACCACTATCTTACTATCTCAAGCCTGCTTTTATAACTAATGCTCTTACCAAAACCTCTTCATAAGCCTTGCTATTATTGGATTTCAGTAGCATAAATCTCTCCAATTTCTTAATGATATCACCTAGAATCTTGGAGACACATTCCATCATATATTACACCATCATCGGTATATGAAGTTCGTAGTTTTTTCTTTTAATCTAGAAACTATATGGACGCCAACACATTCACAACACTGAATTTCTCCAGTTTCAACAATAAGGTACGAGCTTCACCTCTTCCCTCACATCATCATCATCATCATCATTGTTTCGAGAGATAAAATCCAGGTCTTCTCTCTCAACATCACCATCATTTCTAGAGATAAAATTCACCTCTTCTCTCTCATCATCACCTTTGTTTCAAGAGATACAATTCTAGACATAATCGATGCTAAAGAATCCAACATAATATATGAATGAAGTGAGCCAAATGGAAATGACCAGTAACTCCTTAAATCTAAGCCCATGAATGGGTGTTGAAGTGCTAATCTTCCCTTTCCACCTACTCGAAAGAAAATATGTGATGGAAGAAAACAATAAAAGCTCTGTTGGTTAGTGCCATAGGCAATAGAAAAGCATCAAATCCCAATTCCTTTGAAGTTTTACATTCCATTATTCATCTTCTTGGGAGAAGCACAACTATCAATTGAAGTGTCTATCTTCTAGTTACTGCACCAACCCATTTCACTAATAAATTTTCTTGTTTTTCTCAACCTCATTCCACAAATTCTCCTCCCTACATAGAACTGGAAAGTCTAATTGCAAAACCGTTGGAAAGGCCAAGTTGGGCCCACCAAGCTGTGAAACAAATTCAAGCAAGATTCAGCATTGGTCATTGTACCTCTGCTTTTCCCAAGATGAACGTGATGCTCCTTCGGATCCTCCATTGTTGTAACAATGTTGTTGCCAACCACGCCATGGGACGTCTAGAAAAGTGCATGCCAACTAGTTCCACAGTATGCATTACCACAATATCTTTGCAGCCTCCAAAATATGCTTTTCCACAAATCCAACAAGCTGTCTCCAAAGAATATACCTCGGTAATTGAGTCTCATTCCAACAACCCTTAAATATGTTGGTGATATAGATGCACTTTGAACATCTTATCGAACCACTGTAGAACGTTCGTGATGTCCCAAAGTTCAAAAGCAAAGTTGTGAACCATATATCACCCTGGTTGGGGTGTGCAAGCATTTCCTATCCAGGAAATATCAAGCCTCGGTGGACCTATAAATCTTGGAACTGTAGTGAGAAGAATAAACCCAACTGTTGATATTTGCATGGTTTCGACTCTGCCCACACTTAGAGGTATCATGAGATGACCTTTCCTTACCCTTAACTCGAATAACATTGTTGAAAAACTCTTTTTTATGCACGCGGCCTATGGAAACCCTGTCATTGACATTGCCAGTAGGGTGTTTTAGTCCTTGAGATTTTGATCAGTATGGTAGAAACAAAGATCAAATTCTTTTTTATCCCAGGTATATTCATTACATTATGGATATGTCTAATATTTCCATGAGGCAAAACAACAAGAATATTAACATAACCTTTGATTTGGTACCATCTATCATCGCCAAGATAGATGTTTGCTCCACTACTGGTCCCTTTGAAGTCTTCAAACCACTGTCTGTTCCCTATCATGTGGATGGATGTGCCTGAGTCCACAAACCAGGTATCTTCTTCATCATCCTTAGCCGAAAGCGCAGAGTCAGATATGAACAGTCTGAGGTTCTGACTTTGTTCCTCATTAACAAAATGACCTACATGTTTCTTATGTTTCTTCCGACCTTCATCAAACTTCTTCTTCATAAAATATCTAGCTATATGGTCGGTTCTACCAGAATAAAAACATTTTGTCGCAGAATTATTTATATTGAAAGACGTACCTTGAGGTGGGGGCATCTTTCTCTGTGGGGCTGCACTGCTCTTTTGTGTTGCATTTGGCTTTCCTCTGAAGGGCTTCTTCTTCACCATTAAGGCCATAGGCAATAGAAAAGAATCAAATCCCAATTCCTTTGTAGTTTTACATTTACCATTATTCATCTCCTTGGGAGAAGCACAACTATCAATTGAAGTGTCTGTCTTCTAGTTACTGCATCAACCCATTTCACCAATAAATTTTCTTGTTTTTCTCAACCTCATTCCACAAATTCTCCTCCCTACATAGAATGGGAAAGTCTAATTGCAAAAATATTAGAGAGGCCAAGTTGGGCCCACCAAGCGTGAAACAAATTAAACCAAGATTCAGCATGTCCATTGTACCTCTGCTTTGCCAAGGATGAACACAATGCTTCTTCAGATCCTCCATTGCTGCGACAATGTTGTTGCCGACCATGCCATGGGACGTCCAGAAAAGTGCATACCCACTAGTTCCACAATACGTATTACCACAATATATTTACAGTCTCCATAATATGCTTTTCCACAAATCCAACAAGCTGTCTCCAACTAATATACCTTAGTAATTGAGTGTCTCAATCCAACAACCCTTAAATATGCTGGTGATCTTGATGCACTTTGAACATCTCACCAAACCACCAAAAAACGTCCGTGATGTCCCAAATTTCAAAAGAAAAGTTGTGAACCATATATCGTCGTGGTTGGGGTGTGCAAGAATTTCCTATCCAAGAAATCTCAGGCCTCGGTGGACTTATAAATCTTGGAATTGTAGTGACCAAAATAAACCCAACGGTTGATATTTGCATGGTTTTGACTCTGCCCACACTTAGAGGCATCACGAGATGAATTTTCCTTGCCATTAACTCGAATAACATTGTTGCAAAACCATTTTTTATGCACACGGGCTATGGAAACCCTGTCGTCAACATTGCCAGTAGGGTGTTTTAGTCCTTGAGATTTTGATTAGTTATAGTAGAAACAAAGATTAGATTCTTTTTGATCCCGGGTAAATACATTACATTATGGATATGTCTAATATTTCCATGACGAAAAACAACAAGAATATTAAGATAACCTTTGATTTCGTACCATCTATCATCGCCAAGATAGATGTTCGGTCCACTACTGGTCTCTTTGAAGTCTTCAAAGCACTGTTTGTTCCCTGTCATGTGGATGGATGCACCTGAGTCCACAAACTAGGTATCTTCTTCATCATCCTTAGCCGAAAGCGCAGATTTGGATATGAACAGTCTGAGGTTCTAACTCTGATCCTCATCAACAAAATGACCTGCATGTTTCTTATGTCTCTTCCGGCCTTCATCAAACTTCTTCATGCAATATCTGGCTATATGGTTAGTTCTACCACAATAAAAACATTTGGTCGCAGAGTCATTTCTATTGAAAGACGTACCTTGAGTTGGGGGCATCTTTCCCCGTGGGGCTGCACTGCTCTTCTCTGTTGCATTTGGCTTTCCTCTGAAGGGCTTCTTCTTCGCTATTAAGGCCAGATTTGAACCATGAGGTTTAAGTGTCAGACGCCTTTCCTCGTCTTGCATGAGGGTCCTTGTCAAGTCTTCAAACACGGGGGCTTCTTCTCTTGTATTAAATCTAGTGATGAACATATAATACTCGTTAGTCATGCCGTTCATGGTAATCATGACCAAATCTGTATCTGACACAGTGTCACTGATGTCGCCAAGCTTTTTCTTGAGCTCCTTGATCTACGAAATAAATGCTAGATCTGTCTCATTCTCCTCCATTTTGATGGAGAGAATCTTGCTCTTCAAGAAAAATAATCAATTGGTGTTTTTTACCTTATAGAGATCCTTGAGTGTCTTCTAGATCTCTGGTGCAGTATTGCAACCATGGATATAGGCAATAATGCAATCTTTGACCGACAATTTCAAGAGCATTCTCGCCTCAGTATCTTGCTTGTCCCAGTCTTAGATTTGGTAGTTTTTCCTCCTATAGCTATGTTTGGCTTCACCTCATCCTTATTCATAATTTCCCATGCATTGTGTCCCTCAAGCAGGGTCTGTAGCTTGAATTTCCAACCAAAGTAATTGGATCCATCTGGCTTGTTATTTCCATTGAGGTAAGCTTCTACTAACTGATTATTCATCTTGAATGAATAAAAAAGCTTCAACCCCAGTAATTAAAAAAAACAACCCCATATCTTCAAAACTACTACAAATGCCAGATCCAATGAAGTCTAAGCCCAGATCTCCCTTTTTTTTAAGAAATCAATTCAATTCTTCTTCAAAAAAAATTAAAAAAAAATCCACCCCCTTTATCAAATAATAAGCCCTTTGATTTCAATTAAAGAATAAAATATCAAACTTTTTAATTTAAAAACTTTAATTAAAAAGCTCAACTGAACAAAAAAAAAAAAAAAAAAAAAATCCAATCTCCTTTCACCAAAATCAAAATCAGAATCACTTTGGGTACCATTCCTCCAACTCGATTCCACCTTAAAAAAACTGTCAGTGGCACCCACATCCACGTAGACATCAACACCCACTTACTACGCAGATAGCAATATATTATTGGTAGCAGCTCAGATGGAAGAATAACTCACGTCAATCTTTGAGCAGCTTCAACATTGTTCGATCGATCTTCTCTACTGTCCAGTCCACGCTGATATCGCACCTCTATCAGATGTAAATACTCGATCCCACAGTCGTACTTGGAATCCCAATTAAATCTTGCTGTAGCTGGCTATGCCTGAGGTCTACCTCTCAAGGTAGTTCGATCCTCAACAAAAAAGATTCAAACCACATCAAAATGATTTGAAGTCTCCTCTGACTATGCTCTGATACCATGTCAAAATAAGAATCAACTTTATTAAATCAAATATGAGTAGCTCACAGGTGTGGAACACCACCTGGAGTCTGCCTCTGTAGAACATGCTCTACCTATGCTACCCACTGCAACCTCCTCTCCTTAACAATGGCCTTTGGCACGAGTTACGCTAACGCTTTAGTATACAACTCTGCAGCCACAAACACTACGTTCTCCTCAACTCTCCTACCTGCAATCAAATTCAACCCCAACAAGTTGTTTTGGGGTCAATAAGACACACATACAACAAAACCAATCTTCATATGGATAAGAAAAATTGGTTCTTCCCTCTTCACATCAACGAAATGATGGACCAACAATACAAATACTGACTATACCTCTTCTGACATGATGGCGATTATGGATGAAGAGAGCTCGCACGCAGACAACAACTCTTTGCAGCCTCCATGCACCTATAATCCACAGGCTTCCACCGTAGCTACCCGCACAAATCACTCTAATTTGTATGTTTACACACATGATGCCTCCAAGGTTGCCATCTTCCCACAACCCGCAACAAAATAAAAACTTCTCTCACACAGCAATGATCGAAACTCGTCAGCTGGATTTAGAACAAGAAACCCATCCTTCAACTTGTTCACCACAAACTCCACCTACAACAGTCAGCGCGCTTGAAGAATGAATCTCTTGTGCCATTCTAGAGTATAAAATCACATAAGGGTAGAACTGAATCGGTGCATTTATCGTGCTAAATTCTGCGCTGATCTCCCTTAAAACGCGCTAGTCTCTCCTCTCAAGGTTACAGGAAATCCTCATCCCTATAGCTCTGATACCATGTGAAAATAAGAATAAAATTTATTAAATCAAATCTGAGCAACTCATAGATGTGGAAGACCACATGGAGACTCCCTATGCAGAACATGCTCTGCCTTACAGTTGAAGCCCCGAAAATCGAGTCTACAACAAAGGGGATACCCACCCGGTCAGGACCTTGGTTAGCAGCTCCTTTTCTGTCTGGTATAGTGGGTCCGACTAGGGATATAGGACCAGTTTCCCAATCTATGTGTGTGTGTGTTAAGAATTTATATTTCCTTTCTAATAATTCCTAAGTAAAATGATTTGATTCTAAATCTAATCTAACAACATGCAATTGTATTCTAATGAACGTAAATATCTAATTCTAAAGCTAACCCAGGATGTAATCTTTCTGTTATGTGATATAAAATAATTTCAAATGGCAATTGGTAATAAAGATCATCCAACTACTATGAGAAAATAATTCAATAAAGATAAACCATTTCGTATAAAAAGTTAGACGAAACAATTGTGAAAAACATATCGCATAATAAGTTACTCATATATTAAAGCATAAATAAATAGCTATCACCATACAGAAGTGCCAAATGATAACTCAAGCATTCAAGCATTCATATATAAATAACTGAACATGAATATCACCTTAACGCATAAGCATAAATAGTTAAGGGATAAAAGTACCATTTATAACTAGTTCTACTCATGAGCTTAAGCAATAATGATCTATCTCTTCTTAATCCAACATATACTAAGAATACAAAAGTGCAACATCAGTAGTAGATATTAAATGCAGATATCAATAAATCCTATTCCATTCATTCATCAAAACCTCCTCGGAGGGTGCAAAAGTGCATGTTCTGAGGACAAGTTTCTGAAAATTTTCAGGACAACTAACTATCTATGTATATGTTCCTTATAGTTGCAAGCATTCAACATTTGCTTGAGGAGAATTGGCTGGCCGACTTCCGACTTTAGCTGTCCTATGAAAACGGAATCGACAAGAGTTGGCGCCATCTTCTCGACAGAGTTAATGATGGTTTTGAGAATCATACACTAGCTGTGTGGTTTTACCAAGTATGTCCAGTAAGAATCCCAATTCAACTTGGTTAACCTTTTGATGGACTCTGCTTTTTCTTGAGCCTTCTGTCTCAAGCTTGTCTATAGATGTTGTACATTTGGTAGATACCCTGGAGTGGTCTCTTAGATCACATTTGCCCTGTGTAAATTTTCATTGATGTAGTCAATGATGTTGTTTGCTACTGCCGTTGCTTCTTCTTGCCAAGCCAAATATTCATTAACCCTTTTATCAATTAAATCATAATCATGTCGGAAGTCCACGACTTGAATAGTAATTCTATCGCTTATTTCTCAATAAGAGCTCCACTGTAATATTCTTTGGCACAATGTTTCTTGTTGTTGCAGTAGTTGATCATTTAAGGAAATGGATTCTGTAACGAATTATGTAAGATTAGGATCATCCTTGTGCATTTCTTATATAACTTATAACTATTTTTCTCTTTCGGAAAAATTGTTCTCGTATCCTAGCTGCATTTGTTGAAAGTCCTGCTGTAGTCATTCAAGTTGTTTATGTGCTTCGTTGTTGGCACTCGCTTGTTGTAGCTGTTGCTACAAAACTTGTATTTGATCTTATTTTTCTTTCAGTAATTGTTGTACCCAGATGCTTTATCAATGGTCATAGAAGCATATGCTCCTAAGATCTGAGATAATTTAGTGAGATTTTCAGTGGGATCGGTGGTAGGATCTTGCCATAGGATGTCTAATTTCTTTGCATTATGAGAGAGCACGCTTTCCAATTTCCATTTATTTCTTTGTCTTCTCACCACAACCTTATGCTGCGGACTATAAAATACATTAGGAGGAGGAATTTCCTCTATTTTGAGCATAAGTTCAGAAGATGGGGTAATGGGAATATGTTCCATTTCTGGGGCATTATTAATCGTTCATGTGACTATATCATCCACTACCTGTATATTACTTTTAGGTGTTTTTGTGCTCTGTCCTTTAGTATTTATTAAGTCATTGAATGTCTTCCATTCCTTATCTAGCTCAGTTCTGACTGGTGGTGGTTGGACGATGAGAGGGGGAATATTTACCTATGTATAGGTCAAAACCTGTTGTTATAGGCTCTCCTTAGACTGGGTAGTATCTCTTACTGACCCTTCGCTTTTATTATGGTCACTTTTGGACGTCTTGGAGTGTTCTGACATTTCCCTCCCAGACTTAGATTTAGACATGTCTATGCCTGAACTTCCACTGAGACTGATACTCGGAGATGGTTCCCTCACGATTTCCAAGCATAATTTATCCAAAGGGATATTAGCTAACCTCCTTTCTCTGTACATTTTGAACTCTTGAAATTCTGTTGGAGGAAATCACATTTGGTTCGAATGCAGAACTTCTTTAAGTGTACTTTTCTGTTGAAACATATCATCAAAAAGATCATCTTCTTTAGAAAACACCTTTATTTTGACTGCAGTAGTGAAATTCTTAACAATATCAGAAGGGTCAAACATTCTTCCTAGAAATTTGAACAATTGTAGACATAACATGTTGTTCACTTCTTTGAATGCATGGCCTACATCAAATAGTGAAAAGGTCCCACAGACCACATGAAATTGCGGCCAAATGGCCTTCTTCTTGTCCTTCAAATCTTTACTCATACCTCCTTCTCCGCAGGTTTGATAAGCAATCTCTTGCGCCAATAGTTTATCAGGAACATATAAAGGTAAAACATGAGGAGAAGCGGGACTTCCAAATACCCTGACATATGTGAAAAGTTCTTCTCCAAACCATCTCGCGACAAGGAGCATATCGACCTCCGCTTTGGGGGGAAATCTTGGAGCGTCTTTATCATACAACATTTTGTACAGAGATAACATAATTCCATGACAAATCTTGTAGAAATACAAAATGAACTTGGAATCCCTAATTTTATTTTATAAATATGAATGGGTAAGGGGTCCTGAGTAGTCCATTTCTAGCCCATTAGAGGAAAATTGGAAATATAACATATTACATCCATCACATAAGCAGACAAGTAGAAAGGGGGATAAATCTTCTGAGTAGTAGTTCTTTTGGACTGGTAATTCAAAAAGGTTGTGGCTAAATTTTCGAGCAATATCTTAGCCCAATCCACAATAGTAGCATTATTGGTGGCATGTAATAATGGTAGCCATTCAGATGAAAATTTGTTAACGTCTAGCTTTCCAAATATTCTACAGAGCATAGCAGTAACAAAGAAATACGGGGAGGTGAGAGAAATCGTACTACACATACTGTGCTTATCCTTTTTTAGTGGTTCATCCCTTCTTGACTATTCCTTGGTGCATTCTGCCAATTCTTCATTTTCTTTAGCGAACTTCTCCATGAACTATTTGTTATAAGTTTCCTGTGGCTCTGGTAGATGATACATGAGCCTCAAATCTTGTGGAGTGAATAAGCTAATGAGTCCTTGACCCTGAGCCTTAAATTGTCTATTTGTGATATCAGCACTATCCAATACCCATTTAACCATGTCCGTATATGGAAGAATTTTGGTCCTCGCCACTATCTGGTGCAAGAACGAACATGTTAGTTCTGTAATAGACATATTAGATGACCCATGTGATCTAGAAGTAGTTGTAATCTCCATTATTCTGGGGTTTTCTTCATCGAGTAGACTGTGCATGCCTTCCCAAGTAGTAATACTAGCATCTTTGTTATAGGTGGTGTCCATGTATGAGGGCATCATTTCTTTATCTTCAGAACTTGGAGCTTTACCCTTCTTTCCCATAATGTTATGGAAACTGCCATGTATAGTTCTCTTCTCTTCACTCCTGTAGTTTACAAATGAGGCAAGAGTAATGATAAGAAAAAGGTGGCGGGAAAGCTTTAAATGTCGAAAATATATAAAATATATCACCTTACATGAAATGGCTCTTCGATCTGATCAAAACCATATTTCATTAATGATTGCCAACTAATTAATTAATTAAAATTAACGCACATAACTGGGCATCGGTTTATGGAAAAAGCTTTTTTGAACAATGAGCCTTGAAGATCTGCAATAAGGAGATTTTGTGATTTGCTTTGCAAGATACCAGATTGTAATATCACAGATCACGATATCACTTATCCGTTGCGTGTGGCAATTATCCATTCAATGTGTTTTCTACGAAATGTGATTTGCGAGATGTGCCATAGCATATCGGCGGTTTGAGGCATTTCATTTTTAAGTGATATTTGAGGCATGTGATGCGATGAGGGTCTTTTGATGCATGATTTCACATCGCAATTTCGCAATCTTAGGATTCCTCTTGTAAGAAGGCATCCATTACCTTTTTGCGATGCGATGCTTTTTATTAAGGGAATGGTTTTGTTCGAATTTATCATAAAACTCAAGTCTTTTTTAATTTTTTTCGGGTATTCTCCTAAGTTTATGATAGTAGGTTTTATTCAAAAAGGAAATACAAGAACTAATTTATTTTTCTTTTGATTTTTTGAATAAGGGTCCCAATTTATTTAGTATTAGTAATAAAACTAAATAAGAAGGGGGGTTGTTGCTAGCCACAACAATTGGCGATTCACTTGGAGGAGCCAGTTATCTCTGCTTTTCTTTTGAATTTCTAAACTTCCAAAACAGAAAATTTCCCAGAAAATCAAACTTTATTATAGAAAGATAAAGTACACCACGCTTTCAGCTGTCAATGATACTTCATTTATTCTAAGTTAACTTTGGTTATTTACTTCCTAAAGCTAGTGATTGTATTTACATCAGTCACTACGTGGTTTATAAAGATAAAATCAAAGCCTTCTCTATAAATCAGTTTTAAATATGCTCATTTGTCATAAGTAGAGCCTCTGATGCCAGTAGGTGTTTATAGCCTCGACAGGGTTACCTGTTACCCAGCAATGATCCTGTATCCTACTTGGAGAAATGCATGATTTTCAAAGGGAAATCCATATCCATACTCATTGCTTTTATTTTCTTTTAATCCTCAAAGAATAATCCATTATTTTGGTAGCCAAATTATGACAGTGCCATTCAATTTATTTATAACTTTGCTAAACAAGCTAGCTTGTGATGAGACCCCTTGTCTTTTGATTAAAACAATCTTGAGTTATTACCCTGTTGTGATATGCAGTTTTGGCAAAGTCAGCAAGCTATAATATCTATGATCATGATAAGTCAGCTTGTGATGAGACCTCTTATACTTAAAGTTGAAGTGTATCGCTGGATTATTCCTTGAAGCTCGTAATTTCCTAGGTGGGGAGGAAGTCATTGTTTCCTTAAGAATAGCTCTGGACGACAATTGTAGAGTTTTTTGAAAGAGCTTTTCTATAGAGAATCTTTGTTTTTTTATTCATACCTTTCAATTGACTGATATAAAAAAAATTCCCACTAAAGGTCAGATTTTATCAAAATTTACAAGGTTGGAACTAGTATCATATTCTGGATTGTCGCCTTTGACTCTATATTTTGATAATAATGTCCAACTTTCTAAATCAGTTCTATTTACATAAGCGAAAAAAAAACAAAATCTAAAGGAAATACTTTTCTTTTCTGTGAATTCTAAACATAACCATTTACAACTGGTTTTATTATTAAACTAAAGGAAAAACTAGTTTACAAAAATAGAAGAATGATCTCCTATGGAAAGTATTTTTTGATGATCTACCCATTAACAGGTAAAGACTCTCTTTTTCCTGTTAAATCCTGTAACATAAAAGCAGATGGACCTATGATTTCTGCAATTTGGAAAGGGCCAAGCCACATTTGTTGAAATTTCGTATTTTTTCCCTTTTCCTCGTGAGCCTTATCCCATTTTAAAACTAGATCTCACATCTGAAAGTTTTTTTTAGATATCATGTTTGAATCAAAATAAGCTTTTACTAATGCTTGGTGATGAGCATGAGTTATCTTAGCCTGTTCTCGTTGCTATTCTAGCTTAAGTATTTGCAGTTGTCTTAGTTGTAAGGAAGAGGTTGGTGTTTCATCAATATATTAAACTAACGCCAAAGAGGGAATCGCTAGATGAGTTGGAAGGACCACTTCTTTCCCATAAACTAAATTAAAGGGAGAAGTGCCAACAGAGGCTTTCTGGGTTATTCGGTCTGCCCATAGAGCATATATTAGGGATTTGTGCCAATTCTTATGACTTTGGTCAATGGTTCACTTAATGATTTTGATTAAGTTTTTATTCGTTGATTCAGCTAATCCATTCCCATGTGGCTAATAATTGGCAGAGTATTTAAGTTTAAAACCTCTTTTGAGTGCAAATTCAGTCATAACATTGCCAGAAAAATACGATGCATTATCAAACATTAAAGTAGAGGGTAAACCAAACCTGGTGATTATTAATTGATCTATGAAATCAATGATGTTTTCAACATTAGCTATCTTGAGTGGAACTACTTCTACCCATTTAGTAAAATAATCTGTAGTTGTAAGGATATACCTATGCTGTTTAGGAGAGTGAGGAATGATCTCATTTATTATGTCCAACGCCATTGATCAAAAGGTTGTTCAATGTTCACTAGTTGCAAAGGCAATAATGGTTTATTTTGTCTCCCAGCAACAGTTTGACAAACTTGACATTTCCTTACATGGCTATGTGCATCTTTGAATAATGTGGGCCAATAATAGCCATCACGCAAGATTTTATGTGCGGTAGCATCTCCACCATAATGTCCACCTGCTCGTCCATCGTGGAGTTCCTGCAACACTTTTCAGCTTCAGATTTCTCAAGACATCTAAGGAGAGCATAATCATAATTCATCCTAAAAAGTACATCGTTCACGAGATAATATTGTTTAGCCTTTAACCTTAGGGCTCTTTTCTTTGTATAACCTAGATTTGAAGGGGCATATCCGTTCTTTAGATAAAATATGATATCAGCGTATAATGATTCAACATCGTTTAGGATTACCTCATCCATTTGTATTTCTGATGATGGTATTTCAGAAATAAGCGATGCTCTAGCTAGCATTTTACAAAACCCTTGACCTTTTATAATATTTGCTGGTTTAATTTCTACGTCGTATTCTTGTAAGGCAGTAACCCAATTGGCTCTTTTCTCACCTACGTCTTTTTGTACTAAGAGATTTCTTACCACTGGAAACAATACTATGATTTTTGTACGAGTTTTAAGTAGAAACGGTCTGAAATGTTTGATCGCTTTGAAAATAGCATAATCTTGTTTCTCAACATTTGAATAATTTAATTTAGCCCCTTGTAGATTTGAACTGAAAAAGGCATTTGGGACTTCTGCCTTGTCTTGATTTGCTTGAGTGAGTATCGCAGCATATGATCTATCAGAGGCAAATGTATATAAAATGAAAGGGTCAGAAAAATTTGGAGTTTCTAAAGATGGGGCATTAGTAATCACTTGTTTAATTAGATTGAATGCTTCATATTTGTCTTGCCCCATTTGAAGGTTGAATTCTTTTTAATCATTACTTTTAGGGGAGATATGATCCTTGAAAAGTCAAGAACAAACCTCTTTACAAAATTAATCTGGCCAAGGAAGGATTGCATAGCTTTCTTGTTGTGGGGCAAGGATATTTCAGAAATCTCCTTGATTATGTCGAGATCAATATGGACTCCAGATTTTGACACTATAAATCCAAGAAATTTTCCTTCACTTAATGCAAAAAATGATTTTTTCGGGTTAAGTGAAATTCCATATCTTAAACAACGTTGAAAGATCTGTTTTAAATCTCTCAGATGATTGCCTCGTTCTTTGGAATATACAGTTATATCGTCTAAGTAGATTACTACTGATTTATTTACTAATCCTTTAAATGCTATGTCCATGGCCCTTTGAAATGTGGCACCAATGTTGATCACACCAAAATGCATCTTTTGGTATGCATAAGTACCCCATTTGGTTTTGAACATGGTTTTTAATTGATCATCAGATGGACCAAAACTTGGTTGTAGCCTTAAAAACCGTTTAAAACGGACATTAATTCTGACCCTGCAACTGCCTGTAATATTTTCTCCATGGGAGGCAAAGGAAAGTTATCTTTTTGGTAGGCTTTGTTAAGATTTCGGAAGTCAATGCAAATTGTAATGTCTCCGTTTTTCTTTCTAATGGGAACCATATTGATAAACCATTTAGAATGTCGAATGGGAAAAATGATTTTGGCTTTCAATAACTTATTGAGCTCAAATTTGATGTGATTTTCTAGATTGGGATGGATCTTTCTCAACTTTTGTTGGATAGGTTTCTCGTTGTTTATCATTGGAATAGTATGCTGAATGATAGAAGTGTCGTAAGTCTTAAGTTCGTCGTAGTTCCAGGCAAAGAAGTTTTTGTATTGTTTCAAGAGACGAACATTGCTAATATTTCTTTAGGAGCTAGGCCAAGACCTAGATTGATATTCTGTGGCTTGGTATCAATTCCTAGATTTACTAATTCATAGTTCAGAGTTGAACTTTGAAGTTTTGAATTGGTAGATCTTTTGAATTGTAGGTCTTCCAATTTCACTACAGACTTTGGCATAACATTATTAGTGCTATCTTGTTGCAATTATCTGTCATGTTGGTCCTCATCAATTATCTGATTGGTGTAAGATCCCTCTGATGTGAGGAAGATTACAATATTAGGATCATCATTGAATATTCTCCAATATCAGGATCAGAGCTAGCATTTTGGATTCTGGGAATTGATGAAATATTGAATGCTATAAAATGTTGAGTCAGATCTTGTACTAAACATTGATAATGTTTTAAATGACCTGATAGAAAATGTATAGTATTTCGTACTTGCCTGATAACAATTTCAGGATCTCCGAAGACTTGTAGATATTTGATGTCTAATATGATTGCTTTGTATAATATTTGGACTAAAGCCTCGTATTCTACAGTATTATTGGTGCAATCGAACTCGAGTCTACAATTTAGTATAGTTTTGTTTCCCTCTGGACTGATTAACATGCACCCTGCTCCAGCTCCCTTGTTAGACTTAGAACCATCAAAAATAACTTCCAAAATAAAGATTTATTTACAGGACTATCTATAAAATTAATACATTTAGAACTATCTGTTTGAGAAAAGTTTTCTACCTGAAATAAAACAGAATGTTCTAACTAAGGGGAAGTATGAGCATTGAAATTTCCTAAGAAGGAATCAACAGAATAGTTGCTAATTATATTGTTACTGTATGCTACAGGTTCATTTTCTCCTTCCAATTCTGTCACTATGTATTTTTGATGTCTTTCTCGCTCAACCTTTATTTGATTTGGTTTACCATTGTAAGGGAGCCACATATGAGACCAATCAGTTGCAAAATATCCATGAAGCTTTTCAGACCAATCTCTGCTAAGAATTAAGCCATAAAATTTTGGAATATCTGCAACTAAAATGTCGATAACTTAACATACCTTCGGGTTACATGATAGCCTTATGGTAACCTAATTTAGTTCGCCAATCACTTAAACTTGTGACCAGTCCAGCCAAACTATGCGTACTGTTGATTCTTGAGGTTGAACGTTCAGCTTTGCACATATTGATTTAGGTAAGATATTAGATGAAGCTCCTGAATCCACTAAACAATTATGAAAATTTTTGTTGAAAACTTTATAAGTAAGAAAAAATGTGGGAGTATGAGATCTTGACCTTCCTCCAATTAAAGTGATATCATTTGGATCAACTTTATTAGTCAGATTAGTTGGAAGTCTTCCCATCTCATGGGAAGCCTGCGAGATTACAGTGGTGGGAAAAGGTGTAATTGGTACTGCATGGAATTCTTTGAAAATTATCTTTTGCTGATGTTTTAACTTGCTTAATTCATAAAATGTAATGTTATCCCTAATCTTATTCATGTCTTCTATAATATTATACTTCATCTCATTAAAAACAATCAACATTTTAGATGGAGTTGGTGAATCTGTTTGGACTCGACTTGTTTGAGTCACTTTGGGTGACATTTTCTTAGCTGCGACTTTATCCTTAGGCATTGAGCTTGCACTCTTTGGCTTAGGAATAGGTTAAGGAGGATCGAGTTGAATTCTAATTCCAATACTGATTGGTGATGCCTCTTGATCCTCTTCATTTGGTAGGATGAAGTCCCACATACCTTGTACTTCTACAACTTCTTCTTCATCGGTAGGCTCTTCGTTAGCAATTTCCTCTTCTTCTTCTTCTTCTGATTCAACATTTGTAATAGCGTTGGGAGGCTTTGAATCAGTCGAAGGATTTCTTCTATAAGGCTTGTATGGTTTTTTAGAAGAAGTTTTTGCTACTTGTTTCTTAATGTCAACCATTTTGTTAGACATGGTTTTCAAAACTTTCTGCAATCCTTCTAAATTGAATGGGTCTTTCAATTTTTTCTTTTGATCTTCATTAAAAGTAACCTTCTTATATTTTTGTTCATCAACAGTGTTTTTCTTTTCTAAGGCTATCATACATTTCTCAACTGCTATTTCTTCCTTCATATTGTCAGTGAAATTTGTTTTGTTAGCCCTATTGACGAAAATTGCTATGTTTGATCGTAGAGCAGATATGTACCATTCACTTCGAACTTCTTCACTAGGCTTGGAAGCAGTAGGAATTTTGTTCAACAGTTTATTGAAATGTGAGTTGAAATCTTTGATAGGTTCCTTTGACTCAGCCCTAAGGTTAGACAGGTCATTGATCAGTGTCGCAGTAGACCTATCATCACCAAACTTAGTCAAGAATTTTTCTTGGAAAATATCCCAACTAGTGAAAGATTCGGAAGGTAATGAAAAATGCCATGATCCGGCTGGTCCTTGCAAAGTGTAAGGAAAGAGCTGGACAACAACGTCTTCATTAGTAACCCCATTGAGATTTATAGATAACATAAAGTTGTTAATATGTTCTTCTGCTAGCATGCATGCTTCAGGGTTAAACTTAAGCAACCATTTTTCAGGATGGGCCAGTATTTGACTTAACGGTGTAGGGATTAACTCTGTCCCTGGGTTATTACATGGAGTTTGGGCCACTGTTGAACTACTAATAGAGGAAAGCACAGAAGATGAACCCTGTGGTTGGGAATATGAGGATATTACAGTTCCAGATGATTGAGAAGGAGATGTGGCAGTTCCACTGGACTCGTGGACAATAATCTGAAGTGGAGGGGTGGATGGTTGACTTCGCGATGGACTGGTTGAGATGGACAATGATGATGAAAGAGTCTCACTATCAGACCCTTTAGGTGATTTCCTTGTTCTCTTCATTGTAGGTAGAGGTAACTCGGTTGGTTCAATACCAAACTTTTCACTCTTCAATCTGGTAAGAGGATGAGCAGGGTTATATTGTGAAGTCACACTACCTTGAGATTTTTCAGATCTTTAGGGTGATATAGAAAATCGTTGAAGTTTATGGATCAAAGATTCAACTTCAGGAGATTCAATAGTAGATTTATTTGAAATATCCAGGTTTGTCGCAGTGGTAGTTGTTTTATTGACATCTCGCTCTAAATTTAAAGATTCTAAATGCAATGGGGAAGTCGGGGGAGATGGTGAGGGTGATTTACTCTTAGAATGGTATTTAGATTTAGATTTAATTGCCATTCACAGTTTGGGGACCTCCTTCTAGTGCCAAATATGTTGAAGCCCTGAAAATCGGGTGTACAACAAGGGGGATACTCACTCGGTCTGGACCTTGGTTAGCAATTCCTTTTCCATTTGTTATAGTGTGTCTGACTGGGGATATGGGACCAGTTTCCCAATCTATGTGTGTGTGTGTTGAGAATTGATATTTCCTTTCTAATAATTCCTAAGTAAAATGATTTTATTCTAAATCTAATCTAACAACATGCAATTTTATCCTAATGAACATAAATATCTAATTTTAAAACTAACTCGGGATGTAATCTTTCTGTTATGAGAACTAAAATAATTTCAAATGGCAATTGGTAATAAATATCATTCAACTGCTATGAGAAAATAATTCAATAAAGATAAACCATTTCGTATAAAAAGTTACACGAAACAATTGTGAAAAACATATCGCATAATAAGTTACTCATATATTAAAGCATAAATAAATAACTATCACTGTACAGAAGTGCAAAATGATAACTCAAGCATTCAGTCATTCATATATAAATAACTGAACATGAATATCACCTTAACACATAAGTAGAAATTGTTAAGAGATAAAAGTACCATTTAAAACTAGTTCTACTCATGAGCTACAACAATAATGATCTATCTCTTCTTAATCCAACATATACTAAGAGTACAAAAGTGCAACATCAGTAGTAGATATTAAATGTAGATATCAATAAATCTTGTTACATTCATTCATCAAAACCTCCTCGGAGAGTGCAAAAGTGCATGTTCTGAGGACAAGTTTTTGACAAATTTCAGGACCCTTCTCTAAATGCATGAGAAGGGTTTAAATACTACTAACTAAATCTAAAAATAATTTATTACAAAAATGTAGGATGCAGTTTAAATTACCATCCTCATTTCAGACAAAAATAAAGAAAAATTAAAACTAAAACTGATCACTAACTATCTATGTATCTGCTCCTTGTAGTCCAAGCATTCAACATTTGCTTGAGGAGAGTTGGTTGGCCAACTTCCGACTTTAGATGTCCTAGGAAAACAGAATTGGCAAGAGTTGGCACCATCTTCTCAGCAGAGTTAATGATTATTTTGAGATTCATGCATTAGCTGTGTGGTTTTACCAAGTACGTCCTGTAAGAATCCCAATTCAAGTTGGTTAACCTTTTGATGGACTTTGCTTTTTCTTGAGCCTTCTGTCTCTAGCTTGTTTGTAGATGCTGTACATTTAGTAGATACCATGGAGTGGTCTTTGAGATCAGATTTTCCCTATGTAAATTTTCATTGATGTAGTCAATGACATTGTTTGCTACTATGGCTGCTTCTTCTACTGCCTGTTCAACTTTCCTGATCTGTGCATCCCACTTATTAAAGAGCATTTCTTTGTGGGTGTCATTGATTATGGCTATGCCTGCCTTTTTCCCTTCCTCTCATTCCTTCCAAGCCAAATATTCAGTAACTCTTTTATCAATTAAATCATAATCATGTTGCAAGTCCACGACTTGACTAGTAATTCTATCACTTATTTTGCAATAAGAGCTCCAATATGATATTCTTTAGCACAATGTTTCTTGTTGTTGCAGTAGTTGATCATTTAAGGAAATGGATTCTGTAACGAATTTTGTAAGCTTAGGATCATCCTTATGCATTTCTTGTATAACCTGTAACTGTTTTTCTCTTTCAAACAAACTGTTATGGCATCCTAGCTGCATTTGTTGAAAGTCCTACTATAGTCTTTCAAGCTGTTTTTGTGCTTCGCTGTTGGCGTTGGCTTCTTGTAGCTGTTGCTGCAAAACCTGTATTTGATCTTCTTTTTCTTTCAGTAATTTTTGTACCCTAGACACTTTATCAATGGACGTAGAAGCATATGCTCCCACAATCTGAGATAATTTAGTGAGATTTTCAATAGGATCATTGGTAGGATCTTGCCATAGGATGTATAATTGCTCTACAACATGAGAGAGCATGCTTTCCAATTTCCTTTTCTTTCTTGCTCTTCTCACCACAACCTTATGTTGTGAACTGTAAAATACATCAAGAGGAGGCATTTCATCTATTTTGAGCATAGGTTAAGAAGATGGGGTAATGGGAATATTTTCGATTTCTGGGACATTGTTGATTGTTCCTATGACTATATCATCCACTGTCTATATATTACTTTTAGGAATTTTTGTGCTCTGTCCTTCAGTATTGATTAAGTCATTGAATGTATCCCATTCTGAATCCAACTCAGTTCTGACTGGTGGTGGCTAGACGATGAGAGGGGGAAGATTTACCTACGGAGAGGTCAAAACCTGTTGTTCTGGGCGCTCCTTAGACTGGGCAGTATCTCTTACTGACCCTTCGCTTTTATTATGGTCACTTTCAGACCTCTTGGAGTGTTCTGACGTTTCCCTCCCAGACTTAGATTTAGACCTGTTTGTGCCTGAACTTCCACTTCCATTGATACTGGTAATTGGTTCCCTCATAGTTTCCAAGTGTAATTTATCGAAACGGATATTAGCTAACCTCCTTTCTCTGTAGATTTTGAAATCTTGAAATTCTGCTGGAGGAAATTCCATTTGGGCCCAATGCAAAACTTCTTTAAGTGTACCTTTCTGTTGAAAAATATAATCAAAAATATCATCTTCTTTAGAAAACAAATTTATTTTAACTCCAGTAATGAAATTCTTAATGATATCAAAAGGGTCGAACGGTCTTCCTCGAAATTTGAACAATCATAGACATAACATGTTGTTTACTTCTTTGATTGCATCCATGGCCTACATCAAATAGTGAAAAGGCCCCACAGGCCACAGGAAATTGCGGCCAAATGGCCTTCTTCTTGTCCTTCAAATCTTTACTCATACCTCC
Organism: Pinus taeda; assembly: GCA_000404065.3. Classification (NCBI taxonomy): domain Eukaryota; kingdom Viridiplantae; phylum Streptophyta; class Pinopsida; order Pinales; family Pinaceae; genus Pinus; species Pinus taeda. The sequence continues at coordinate 64,234 of APFE031701349.1, read as the reverse complement.
TTCTCCGTAAGTTTGAAAAGCAATCTCTAACGCCAATAGTTTATCAGGAACATATAAAGGTAAGACATGAGGGGAAGCGAGACTTCTGAATGCCCTGAGATATGTGAAAAGTTCTTCTCCAAACCATCTCATGACAGGGAGCATATCGACCTCCACTTCGGGAGAAAATGTTGGAGCGTCTTTATCATACAACATTTTGTACAGAGGTAACATAATTCTATGTCAAATCTTGTAGAAATACGAAATGAACTTGGAATCACATAATTCCTTGCGATAAATATGAATGGGTAAGGGGTCCTGAGTAGTCCATTTCTAGCCCATTAGAGGAAACTTGGAAATATAACATATTGCATCCATCACATAAGCAGACAAGTAGAAAGGGGGATAAATCCTCTGAGTAGTAGTTCTTTTGGACAGGTAATTCAAAATGGTTATGGCTAAATTGTCGGACAATATCTTAGCCCAGTCCATAATATAGCATTATTGGCGGCATCTAATAACGGTAGCCATTCAGATGAAAATTTGTTAACGTCTGGCTTTCCAAAAAGTCTACAGAGAATAGCAATAACAAAGCAATATGGGGAGGTGAGAGAACCCGTACTATACATACTGTGCTTATCCTTTTTTAGTGGTTCGTCCCTTATTGACCAGTCCTTGGTGCATTCTACCAAATCTTCATTTTCATTACTGAACTTCTCCATGAACTATTTGTTATAAGTTGCCTGTGGCTCGGTATATGATACATGAGCCTCAAATCTTGTGGAGTGAACGAGCCAACGAGTCCTTGACCCTAAGCCTTAAATTTCCTGTTTGTGATATGAGCACTATCCAGTACCTATTTAACCATATCCGTATATGGAATTTTGGGCCTCACCGCTATCTGGTGCAAGAATGAGCATGCTAGCTCTCTAATAGACATCTCAAATGACCCGTGTGAGCCAGCAGTAGATGTAATCTCAATTATTCTGGGGTTTTCTTTCTCGAGTAGACTGTGCTTGCCTTCCTAAGTAGTAATGCCGACATCTTTGTTATAGGTGGCGTCCATGTATAAGGGCATCATTTCTTTATCTTTAGAACTCAGAGCTTTACCCTTCTTTCCCATAATGTTCTAAACACTGCAATGTATACTTCTCTGCTCTTTGTTCCTATAGTTTACAAATGAGGCAAGAGTAATGACAATAAAAAGGTGACGGGAAAGATTTAAATATCGAAAACATATAAAATATATCATCTTACGTAAAATGGCTCTTCGATCAGATCAAAACCATATTTCATTAAGCGTTTCCAACTAATCCATTACCTAACATTAATGCGCATAACTGGGCATCAATTTATGGAAAAACGTTTTTGAGAAATGAGCCCTGAAGATCTGCGATAAGGTGATTTTGTGATTTGCTTCACAAGATCATAGATCGCAATATCGCAGATCACGATATTGCTTATCCATTGCATGTGGCAATTATCCGTTCAATGTGTTTTCTGTGAAATGCGATTTGTGAGATGCACCATCGCATATAGGCGGTTTGAGGCATTTCAATTTTAAGTGATATTTGAGGCATGCGATCCGATGAGGGTCTTTTGATGCGTGATTTCGCATCGCGATTTCACAATCTTAGGATTTCGCTTGTAGGAAGGCATCCATTACCTTTTTGTGATGTGATGCTTTTTATTAAGGGAACGATTTTTTTCGAACTTATCATAAAACCCAAGTCTTTTAAAATTTTTCAGGTATTCTCCTAAGTTTATGATAGTAGGCTTTATTCAAAAAGGGAATACAAGCACTAATTTATCATTTTTTTAATTTTTTGAATAAGGGTCCCCACTTATTTAGTATTAGGTAGTAAAACTAAAGAAGAAGGGGGGTTGTCATTGGCCACAACAACTGGCGATTCACTTGGAAGAATCAGTTATCTCTACTTCTCTTTTGAATTTTCTAAACTTCCAAAATAGAAAATTTTCCAGAAAATCAAACTTTATTATAGAATGATAAAGTACACCATGCTTACAACTGTCAATGATATTTCGTTTGTTCTAAGCTAACTTTGGTTATTTACTTCCTAGAGCTAGTCATTGTATTTACATGAGCCACTACTGGGTTTATAAAGATAAAATAAAAGCCTTCTTTGTAAATCAGTTTTAAATATGCTCATTTGTCGTAGGTAGAGCCTCTACTGCCAGCAGGCATTTATAGCCTCAACAGGGTTACCTGTCACCTAGCAATGATCTTGTATCCTACTTGGAGAAATGTACAATTTTCAACAGGAAATCCATATCCATACTCATTGCTTTTATTTTCTTTTAATCCTCAAAGAACAATGCCTTGGTTTGGTAGCCAAATTAAGAAAATTCCATTCACTTGATTTATAACTTTGCTGAACAAGTTGGCTCGTGATGAGACCCCTTGTCTTTTGATTGCAACAATCTCGAGTCATTGCCCTATTGTGATATGCAATTTTGGCAAAGTCAGCAAGCTATAATATCTATGATCATGATAAGTCGGATCGTGATGAGACCTCTTATTCTTTATGTTAAAGTGTATCGCTGGATTATTCCTTGAAGCTCGTAGTTCCCTAGGTGGGGAGGAAATCATTGTTTCCTTAAGAATAACTCTGGACGACAATTGTAGAGTTTTTGGAAAGAGATTTCCTATAGAGAATCTTCGTTTTGCTATTGATACCTTTCATTTGACTGATATAAAACAAATTCCCACTAAAGGTCGCTTTTTCTCAAAATTTACAAGGATGGAACTAGTCATATTCTCGCTTATCACCTTTGATTGTATCTTTTGATAATAATGTCAAGTTTCCTAAATCAGTTCTATTTATACAAGCGAAGAAAAACAAAATCTAAAGGAAATACTTGTCTTTTCTATGAATTCTAAACGTAACCATTTACAGCTGGTTTTATTATTAAACTAAAAGAAAAACTAATTTACAAAAATAGAAGAATGATCTCCTATGGAAAGTATTTTTTGAGGATTTTCCCGTTAAGAGGTAAAGACTCTCTTTTTCCTCTTAAATCCTGTAACATAAAAGTATATGCACCTTTGATTTCTGCAATTTGGAAAGGGCCAAGCCACATTCGTTGAAATTTCGTATGCTTTCCCTTTTCCTCGTGAGCCTTATCCCATTTTAAAACTAGATCTCCCATCTAAAAGTGTTTTTTGGATATCATGTTTGAATCAAAAGAGGATTTTACTAATGGGTGGTGATGAGCATGAGTTATCTTAGCCTGTTCTCATTGCTCTTCTAGCTTAAGTATTTGCAGCTACCTTAGTTGTAAGGAAGAGGTTGGTGTTTCATCAATATATTGAACTAAGGCCAAAGAGGGAATCACTAGATGAGTTGGAAGGACCACTTCTTTCCCATAAACTAAATTAAAGGGAGAAGTGCCAACAAAGGCTTTTTGTGCTATTTGGTCTGCCCATAGAGCATATAGTAAGGATTTGTGCCAATTCTTATGATTTTAATCAATGGTTCACTTAATGATTTTGATTAAGTTTTTATTCATTGATTCAGCTAATCCATTCCCCTGTGGCTAATAATTGGCTGAGTATTTAAGTTTAAAACCTCTTTTGAGTGCAAATTCAGTCATAGCATTGCCAAAAAAATACGATGCATTATCAAACATTAAAGCATAGGGTAAACCAAACCTGGTGATTATGAATTGATCTATGAAATCAATGATGTGTTCCGCATTAGCTGTCTTGAGAGGAACTGCTTCTACCCATTTAGTAAAATAATCTGTAGCTGTAAGGATATACCTATGCTGTTTAGAAGAGTGAGGAACTATTTCGCCTATTATGTCCAATCCCCATTGATCAGAAGGTTGTTCAATGTTGACTTGTTGCAAAGGCAATGATGGTTTCTTTTGTCTCCCAGTAGCAGTTTGACAAACTTGACATTTCCTTACATAGCTATGTGTGCCTTTGAATAATGTGGGTCAATAATAGCTAGCACGCAAGATTTTATGTGTGGTAGCATCTCCAGCATAATGTACACCTGTTTGTCCATCGTGGAGTTCCTACGACACTTTTTCTGCTTCAGATTTCTCAAGACATCTAAGGAGAACATAATCATAATTCATTCTAAAAAGCACATCGTTCACTAGCTGATAATGTTTAGTCTTGAACCTTAGGGCTCTTTTCTTTTATAATCTAGACTTGAAGGGGCATATCCATTCTTTAGATAAAATAAGATATCAGCGTATAATGATTCAACATCATTTAGGCTTACCTCTTACATTTGTATTTCTGAAGATAGTATTTTGGAAATAAGCGATGCTCTAGCCAGCATTTTACAAAAGCCTTGACCTTTTATAATATTTGCTGGTTTAATTTATGTGTCGTATTCTTGTAAGGCAGTAACCCAATTGGATCTTTTCTCACCCACGTCTTCCTATACTAAGAGATTTATTACCACTGGAAACGGTACTATGATTTTTGTATGGGTTTTAAGCAGAAATGGTCTGAAATGTTTGATTGCTTTGAAAAAATCATAAGCTTGTTTCTCGACATCTGAATAATTTAATTCAGCCCCTTGTAGATTTGAACTGAAAAAGGCAATTGGGCCTTCTTCCTTGTCTTGATTTGCTTGAGTGAGTATCACAGCATATGATCTATCAAAGGCAAATGTATATAAAATGAAAGGGCTGGAAAAATTTGGAGTTGCTAAAGATGGGGGATTAACAATCGATTGTTTAATCAAATTGAATGCTTCATGTTCGTCTTGGCCACATTTGAAGGTTGAGTTCTTTTAAATCATTACTTGTAGGGGAGATATGATCCTTGAAAAGTCAGGAACAAATCTCTTTACAGAATTAATCTGGCCAAGGAAGGATTGCATAGCTTTCTTGTTGTGGGCCAAGGGTATTTCAAAAATCTCCTTGTTCTGTTGAGATCAATATGGATTCTAGATTTTGACACTATAAATCCAAGATGATTTCCTTCACTTAATGCAGAAAAGGAATTTTTTGGGTTAAGTGAAATTCCATACCTTAGACAACATTGGAAGATCTGTTTTAAATCTCTGAGATGATTGCCTCGTTTTTTGGAATATACAGTTATATCATCCAAGTAGACTACTACTGATTTTTTTACTAATCCTTTAAATGCGATGTCCATGGCCCTTTGAAATTTGGCACCAGCGTTGATAAGACCAAATGGCACCTTTTGGTATGCATAAGAACCCATTTGGTTCTGAACGTGGTTTTTAATTGATCATTGGGATGGACCAAAAATTAGTTGTAGCCTGAGAAGCCATCTAAAAAGGACATTAATTCAGACCCTAAAACTGCCTGTAGTATTTCCTCCATGGGAGGCAAAAGAAAGTTATCTTTTTGGTAGGCTTTGTTAAGATTTTGAAAGTCAATGCAAATTCTAATGTCTTCGTTTTTCTTTCTAACGGGAACCATATTGGAAACCCATTTATATTGTGAAAAGGGAGAAATGATTTTGGCTATGAATAACTTATTGAGCTCAAATTTGATCTGATTCTCTAGATTGGGATGGATATTTCTCAACTTTTGTTGCACAAGTTTTCATCGTTTATCATTGGGATGATATGTTGAATGATAGAAGTGTCGTAAGTCTTATGTTCGTCGTAGATCCAGGAAAAGACATTTTTGTATTGTTTCAAGAGATGAGCATATGCTAATATTTCATCAGGAGCTAGGCCAAGACCCAGATTGATATTCTACCGCTTGGTATCAGTTCCTAGATTTACTAATTCATAGTTCAAAGTTGAACTTTGAAGTTTTGAATTGGTAGATATTTTGAATCAATGTTTCAAATCATATAGGTCTTCCAATTTGACTACTGACTTTTGCATAGCATCATTGGTGTATCTTGTTGCAATTGTCTATTATGTTGGTCCTCATCAATTATCTGATCGGTGTAAGATCCCTCTGATGTGAGCAAGCTTACAATATTAATATCATTGTTGAATATCCTCCAATTGGTAATGTTATCAGGAATTGAGGGTCTAAAGATTAATTTGATTTACAATCTATCAGGGCTAAAGTCTTCTGAGGAAATAAGCTTGGAAGCAATGTTGGCTAAGAGATTAGCACTAGCATTTTGGATTCTGGGAATTGATCAAATATTGAATGCTATAAAATGTTCAGTCAGATCTTGTACTAAAGATTGATAATGCCTTAAATGCCCTGATAGACAATGTATAATATTTCATAATTATCTAATAACAATTTCATAATCTCCGAAGACTTGTAGATATTTGATGTCTAATCCGATTGATTTGTATAATGATTGGACTAAAGCCTCATATTCTACAGTATTATTGGTGTAATCGAACTCAAGTCTACAAGTTAGCATAGTTTTGTTTCCCTCTAGACTGATTACACACATCCTGCTCTAGCTCCCTCATTAGACTTAGAACCATAAAAAAATAACTTCCAAAATAAATATTTATTTATAGGACTATCTATAAAATTAATACATTTAGAACTATCTGTTTGAGGAAAGTTTTCTACTTGAGATAAAAAAAAATGTTCTAAGTAATGGAAAGTATGAGCATTGAAATTTCCTAAGAAGGAATCAACAGAATAGTTGCCAATTATATTGTTACTGTATGCTATAGGTTAATTTTCTCCTTCCAATTCTGTCACTATGTATTTCTGATGTCTTTCTTGCTCAACCTTTATTTGATTTGGTTTACCATTTTGAGGGAGCCACGCATGCGACCAATCAGTTGCAAAATATCCATGAAGCTTTTCAGACCAATCTTTGCTAAGAATTAAGCCATAAAATTCTGGAATATTTACAACTAAAATGTCGATAACTTGACATACGTTCAGGTTATATGACACCCTTATGGTAACCTGATTTAGTTTGCTGATCACTTCAACTTGCGACTGGTCCAGCTGAACTATGCGTACTGCTGATTTTTGAGGTTGAACGTTCAGCTTTGCACATATTGATTTAGGTAAGATATTAGATGAAGCTCCTGAATCCACTAAACAATTATGCAATTTTTTGTTGAAAACTTCGTAAGTAAGAAGAAATGGGGGAGTATGAGATCTTGACCTTCCTCCAATTAAAGCGATATCCTTTGGACAAACTTTATTAGTCACATTAGTTGGAGGTCTTCCCATCTCATGGGAAGCTTGCGAGATTACAGCGGCAAGCAAAGGTGCAAATAGTACTGCATGGAATTCTTTCAAAAGTATCTTTTGCTGATGTTTTAACTTGCTCAATTCATAAAAAGTAATGTTAGCCTTAGTCTTCTTCATGTCTTCTATAATATTATACTCCATCTCATCAAAAACAATCAATGTTTTAGAAGGAGTTGGTGAATCTGTTTGGACTGGGCTTGTTTGAGTCACTTTGGGTGACATTTTCTTAGTTGCGAATTTATCCTTAGTCATTGAGCTTGTGCTTTTTAGCTTAGGAACATGTTAAGGAGGATCGAGTTGATTTCTACTTCTAGTACTGACTGGCGATGCCTCTTGATCCTCTTCATTTGGTAGGATGAAATCCCACATACCTTGTACTTCTACAACTTCTTCTTCATCCGTAGGCTTTTCATTAGCAATTTCCTCTTCTTCTTCTTCTGATTTAGCATTTGTAAGAGCATTGGGAGGCTTTGAATCAGTCGAAGGATTTCTTCTATAAGGCTTGTATGATTTTTTAGAAGGAGTTTCCGCTACTTGTTTCTTAATGTCAACCATTTCTTTAGACATGGTTTTCAAAACTTTTTGCAATGCTTCTAAATCGAATGGGTCTTTCAATTTTTTCTTTGGATCTTCTTTAAAAGTAACTTAGATTTTTGTTCATCAACGGTGTTTTTTCTTTCTAAGGCTATGATACATTTCTCAACTGCTATTGCTTCCTTCATATTGTCAGTTAAAGTTGTTTGTTAGCCCGATCGACAAAAATTGCTATGTTTGATGGTAGAGCAAATATGTTCCATTCACTTCGAACTTCTTCGCTAGGCTTGGAAGCAGTAGCAATTTTTTTCAACAGTTTATTGAAACGTGAGTTAAAATCTTTGATAGGTTCCTTTGATTCAGCCCTAAGGTTAGATACATCATTGATTAGTGTCACAGTAGACCTATCATCACCGAACCTGGTCAAGAATTGTTCTTGGAAAATATCCCAACTAGTGATAGATCTGGAAGGTAATGAAAAATACCATGATCTGGCTGCTCCTTGCAAAGTGTAAGGAAAGAGTCGGATAACAACATCTTCATTAGTAACCCCATTGAGATTTATAGATAACATAAGGTTTTTAATATGTTCTTCTGCTAGCATGCCTGCTCCAGGATTAAACTTAGGTAGCCATTTTTCAGGATGGGTCCGTATTTGACTCAAGGGCAGAGGCATTAAGACTGCCCCTGGGTTATTCCATGGAGTTTGGGCCATCGTTGAACTACTAACAGAGGAAAGCGCAGAATATGATCCCTGCGGTTGGGAAGATGAGGATATTACAGTTCTAGATGATTGAGAAGGAGATGTGGAAGTTCCATTGGACTGGTGGACAATAATCGGAAGTGGACAGGTTGATGGTCGACTTCATGATGGAGAGGTTGAGAGGGACGATGATGATGAAAGAGCCTTGCTATCAGACCCTTTAGGTGATTTCCTTGCTCTCTTCATTGTAGGTAGAGGTAACTTAGTTGGTTCAATACCAAACTTTTCAATCTTCAATTTGGTAAGAGGATGAGTAGTGTTATATTGTGAAGCCACACTACCTTGAGATTTTTGAGATCTTTGGGGTGATATAGAAAATCGTTGAAGTTTATGGATCAAAGATTCAACTTTAGGAGATTCAATAGTAAATTTCTCTGAAATATTGGATTTTGTGGCAGTGGTAGTTGTTTTATGGACTTCTCGTTCAAAATTTTAAGATTATAAATGCGATGGGGAACTCGGGGGAGATGGTGAGGGCGGTTTACTCTCAGAATGGTATTTAGATTTATATTTACTTGCCATTCATAGTCTGGGGCCCTCCTTCTAGTGCCAAATATGTTGAAGCCCTGAAAATCGGGTCTACAACAAGGGGGGTGCCCAGACGGTCTGGTTGGTTAACACCTCCTTTTCCGTTTGGTATAGTGTGTATGACTGGGGATATGGGACCAGTTTCCCAATCTATGTGTGTGTGTTTTGAGAATTAATATTTCCTTTCTAATAATTCCTAAGTAAAATGCTTTTATTCTAAATTTAATCTAACAACATGTAATTGTATTCTAATGAACATAAATATCTAACTCTAAAACTAACTCGGGATGTAACCTTTCTGTTATGCACTCTAAAATAATTTCAAATGGCATTTGGTAATAAAGATCGTTCAACTACTATGAGAAAAGAATTCAATAAAGATAAACCATTTCGTATAAAAAGTTAGACGAAACGATTGTGAAAAACATATCGCATAATAAGTTACTCATATATTAAAGCATAGATAAATAGATATCACCGTACAGAAGTGCCAAATGATAAATCAAGCATTCAAGAATTCATATATAAATAACTAAACATGAATATCACCTTAACAAATAAGCAGAAATAGTTGTGAGATAAAAGTACCATTTATAACTAGTTCTACTCATGAGCTTCAACAATAATGATCTATCTCTTCTTAATCCAACATATACTAAGATTAAAAAAGTGCAACATCAGTAATAGATATTAAACAAAGATATCAATAAATAATATTTCATTCATTCATCAAAACATACTTGGAGGGTGCAAAAGTGCATGTTCTGAGGACATGTTTTTGACAAGTTTCAGGACCCTTCTCTAAATGCATGAGAAGTGTTTAAATACAACTAACTAAATACAAAAATAATTTATTATAGAAATGTAGGATGTAGCTTAAATGACCATCCTCATTTCAGGAAAAAATAAAGCAAAATTAAAACTAAAACTAAATTTAAAGCTAAAATTGTCAACTAACTATCTATGTATCTGTTCCTTGTAGTCGCAAGCGTTCAACATTTGCTTGAGGAGAGTTGGTTGGCCGACTTCCGACTTTAGCTGTCTTGCGAAAATAAAATCGGCAAGAGATGGTGCCATCTTCTCGGCAGAGTTAATGATGGTTTTGAGAGTCATGCACTAGCTGTGTGGTTTTACCAAGTACGTCCAGTAAGAATCCCAATTCAACTTGGTTAACCTTTTGATGGACTTTGCTTTTTCTTGAGCCTTCTCTCTCCAGCTTGTCTGTAGAAGCTATACATTTGGTAGATACCCTAGAGTGGTCTCTGAGATCAGATTTTTCCTGTGTGAATATTCATTAATGCAGTCAATGACATTGTTTGCTGTTGTGGCTACTTCTTCTACCGCTTGTTCTGCTTTCCTGATCTGTGCATCCCACTTATTAAAGAGCATTTCTTTATGGGTGTCATTGATTATGGGTGCGCCTGCCTTCGTCCCTTCCTCTGATTCCTGCCAAGCCAAATATTCAGTAACTCTTTTATCAATTAAATTGTAATCATGTCGCATGTCCATGACTTGATTAGTAATTCTATCGCTTGTTTCATAATAAGAGCTCCAATGTGATATCCTTCAGCATAATGTTTCTTGTTGTTGTAGCAGTTGATCATTTAAGGAAATGGATTATTTAATGAATTCTGTAAGCTTAGGATCATCCTTGTGCATTTCTTTTATAGCGTGTAACTATTTTTCTCTTTCGGACAAACTGTTCTGGTATCCTAGCTGCATTTGTTGAAAATCTTGTTGTAGTATTTCACACTGTTTTTGTGCTTCGCTATTGGCGATGGCTTGTTGTAGTTGTTGCTGCAAAACTTGTATTTGATCTTCTTTTTCGTTCAATAATTTTTGTACCTCATATGCTTTATCAATGGTTGCAGAAGCATATGCTCCTATGATCTGAGATAGTTTAGTGAGATTTTCAGTGGGATCAGTGGCAAGATCTTGCCATAGGATATCTAATTGCTCTGCATCATGAGAGAGCATGCTTTCCAATTTCCTTTTCTTTATTTTTCTTCTCACCACAATCTTATGTTGTGGACTGTAAAATACATCAAGAGGAGGAATTTCCTCTATTTTGAGCATAAGTTCAGAAGATGGGGTAGCGGGAATATGTTCCATTTCTGGGACATTGTTGATCGTTCCTGTGACTATATCATCCATTATTTGTATATTACTTTTAGGTGTTTTTGTGCTCTGTCCTTTAGTATTGATTAAGTCATTGAATGTCTCCCATTCTTTACCTAGCACAGTTCTGACTGGTGGTGGCTAGACAATGAGAGGGGGAATATTTACCTATGGAGAGGTCAAAACCTATTGTTCTAGGTGCTCCTTAGACTGGAAAGAATCTCTTACTGACCCTTCGCTTTTATTATGGTCACTTTCAGACCTCTTGGAGTGTTCTGACATTTCCCTCCCAACTTAGATTTAGACCTATCTGTGCGTGAAATTCCACTGGGACTGATACTAGGAGTTGGTTCCCTCACAGTTTCCTAGCGTAATTTATCCAAAGGTATATTAGCTAACCTCCTTTCTCTGCACATTTTGAACTGTTGAAATTTTTCTGGAGGAAATCACATTTGGACCGAATCCAAAACCGCTTTGAGTGTACTTTTCTGTTGAAACATATCATAAAAAATATAATCTTTTTTCGAAAACACTTTTATTTGACTATAGTAGTGGAATTCTTAATGATATCAGAAGAGTCGAATGGTCTTCCTGGAAATTTGAAAAATCATAGACATAACATAATGTTTACTTCTTTGAATGCATGGCCTACATCAAATAGTGAAAAGGCCCCACGGGCCACATGAAATTGCGGCCAAATGGCCTTCTTCTTGTCCTTCAAATCTTTACTCATACCTCCTTCTCTACAGGTGTTATAAAAAATCTCTCGCGCGAGTAGTTTGTCAGGAACATAAAACGGTAAGACATAAGGGGAAGTGAGACTTCCAAATACCCTGACATATGTGAAAATTTCTTCTCTGAACCATCTCGCAACAGGGACCATATCGACCTCTGCTTCGGGAGAAAATCTTGGAGCATCTTTATCATATAACATTTTGTATAGAGGTAACATAATTCCATGAAAAATTTTGTAGAAATATGGAAGGAACTTGGAATCCCATAATTCTTTGTGATAAATATGAATGGGTAAGGGGTCCTGAGTAGTCCATTTTTAGCCCATTAGAGGAAACTTGGAAATATAACATATTGCATCCATCACATATGTAGACAAGTAGGAAGGGGGATAAATTCTCTGAGTAGTAGTTCTTTTGGACCGGTAATTCAAAATGGCTATGACTAAATTGTTGGACAATATCTTAGCCCAATCCACAATAGTAGCATTAGTGGCGGCATCCAATAATGGTAGCTATTCAAATGAAAATTTGATACCGTCTGGCTTTCCAAAAATTCTATAGTGCATAGCAACAACAAATCAATACGGGGAGGTGAGAGAACCAGTACTATACATACTGTGCTTATCCTTTTTTCATGGTTCGTCCCTTCTTGAGCAGTCCTTGGTGCATTCTACCAAATCTTCATTTTCTTTAGTGAACTTTGCCATGAACTATTTGTTATAAGTCGCCTGTGGCTCTGGTAGATTATACATGAGCCTCAAATCTTGTGGAGTGAACGAGCCAATGAGTCCTTGACCCTAAGTCTTAAATTGTATGTTTGTGATATCAGCACTATGCAGTACCCATTTAACCATGTTCGTATATGGAAGAATTTTGGACCTCGCTGCTATCTGGTGCAAGAACAAACATGCTAGTTCTGTAATAGACACCTCAGAGGACCCATGTGAGCCAGTACTAGCTGTAATCTCCATTATTTTGGGATTTTATTCCTCGAGTAGACTATGCATGCCTTCCCAAGTGCCTTCCCAAGTAGTAATACCAGCAACTTTGTTATAGGTGGTGTCCATGTATAAGGGCATCATTTCTTTATCTTTAGAACTCGGAGCTTTACCCTTCATTCCCATAACGTTCTAAACACTGCTATGTATACTTCTCTGCTCTTCTCTCCTGCAGTTTACAAATGATGCAAGAGTAATGATAAGAAAAAGGTGATGGGAAAGCTTTAAATTTCGAAAATATATAAAATATATCACCTTACGTGAAATGGCTCTTCGATCAGATCAAAACCATATTTCATTAATGATTGCCAACTAATTCATTAATTAACATTAACGCACATAACTAGGCATGGGTTTATGGAAAAATATTTTTCGAGCAACGAGCCCTGAAGATCTGCTATAAGGTGATTTTGCAATTTGCTTCACAATATCGCAGATCGCAATATCACAGATCACAATATCGCAGATCGTGATATCGCTTATCCGTTGCGTGTAGCGATTATCCGTTCAATGTGTTTTCTGAGAAATGCGATTTGCGAGATGTGCCATCACATATCGGCGGTTTGAGGCATTTCAGTTTTAAGTGATATTTGAGGCATGCGATGCGATGAGGTTATTTTGATGCATGATTTCACATCGCGATTTTGAAATCTCAGGATTCTGCTTGTAGGAAGCATCCATTACCTTTTTGCAATGCGATGATTTCTATTAAGGGAGCCATTTGTTCGAACTTATCATAAAACTCAAGTATTTTTAAATTTTCAGGTATTCTCCTAAGCTTGTGATAGTAGGTTTTATTCAAAAAGGCAATATAAGCACTAATTTATTTTAAAAAAATTTTGAATAAGGGTCCCCACTTATTTAGTATTAGTAATAAAACTAAATAAGAAGGGGGGTTGTTGCTGGCCACAACACTTACATGCATTACATGAGAGATATATATAGTTTACACACATTTAGTCTAGTTGAAACAATACCCTAGAAAATAGGAACAAAATCCTAATATAAGGTTTGGTTTGAACCGTGACTCCATCAAGACATTTCTACATTATCTCAACAACTGCAAAAAGGTTGTCTTCCACTTGGTTTCTAGATACAAGTTGTTTTAGCTCACCAAGTAACAGTATATCAATAAGATGTTTTTTTTTGCATCATATGGAACCACTCATCGCTAGTTAATTTTTCTTCATCAAAGTTAACATCAACAATTTCAATTGTTGGATCCACTGAATCAGTTTCTTCTCCATTGTCAACACTATCTATGCCAAAATCATTTCATGTTGGTAACACAACATCAACATTGTGATCCACTTTCAAGTGAGATTAACCAAACTATTCATCTTTTTGTAGATTTATTGCTATAGATCCATATTCATTTTCATATTCAAGCGTTGGTACAATAGGTTGTACAACGTTACTTTCTTCAACTTGATTACTCCCCCTTTACCAAATTATTCCTCCAAGATCTTCCATACTTCCTTGAAAGTTGTAGATTTTGCTACCTTACACAAAAAAACTTTTGAGACAAATAAACCTTTAAAAATCCCTAAACATAATTTCCAATAAAAATATTAGTACACTCTTTTTTTAAATAAAAAATATCCTTTTAAACTTTATAGCCCAGCCTTTCATTTTTAATCCGCCTTTTCACTCCTATAAAAAAAATATCAACCAAAAACTCACTTTATAGTGATCTCCCTTAATAAAATCCAAATCCCTTTCGAATAACATGAATAGGGATGACAGCCTTAAATTAAGTAGCACCTGGAAACCCTTATTAAACAAAATGAAAAAACATTAAATTAATCTAATACTCCCTCTTAATAACATTTGATAAGTCAAAAAAAAAATTACTTCAATTGAAACTAATTCATAACAAGTAACTCATTTATACAACATATCATATAATTAAAATAATAAAAGATAAAAATAAAAATAGAAAGAGAAAAATAATTATTTCTTTATAATAATAATAATAATAATAAACCATTAACATATATATATATATAAATTAAAATAAATGAATAAATAAGTAATTAAAATTAATAAATAAATTAAAAAAAAGAGATAATAATAATAATAAAATTAAATAGAATAAATAAATAAATAAATATATATATAATATATATATATATATAATATATATATATATATATATAATTATATATAGTTTATATTATATATATTATATATATATATATATATATATGATATATACAATAAAATAAAATAAAATAATACAAATAAATAAATTAACACATAAATTAATATTATAATATAACATACAAATACGTTCAGATATATTCAATCATTAAAACCTAAAATTTAAATAATAATAATAATAAATAACAATAATGTTAAATAAATATTTAAATAAATATTTAAATAAAATTAATTAAATAATTTATATATATATAAATATAATAATAATAATAATTATTAATAATATATTAAAATTAATTTAATTTAATTATTGTGAATCAATCAAGACAAAATTATAAATAAATAGATATCAAATATCTTTCTAAACAACTATTAATTGCTCCATAATTTTCACAACTCTCACTTCTCAAAATACAAATCTCATTGCACTGATGATGGACTCACCTAGCTAGTCCAAAACGTTGGTTTCATAAATTGTTCATAGGTTTTTCCACTAGTATAAAATATTTAATAATAGCACAAACTTTTTTTTAAAATCTATTGTTAAGTTTCAAGTAGCTTAATAAAATCTCCTCTCATTTAAACTTTCCCTCTTTGACTCTGGAAAAAACTTTTGACTTGTTAGTTCAGGGCTTTTCATGTGCTTTCAACCAATAAAATAGCTCACCTTCACATTCTTGTTGTCTTTTCCTTTGATTTTTTTTTAATCCACTTGCTTGATCATTCACGATATGATAATCTATGACTTTTTGATATGATGGATCAAGGTGGTTCTGCAAATTGACATATAGACTGCTCTCAGCTCCTTCTTCCACAAAATCGCAGCGATGGTGGTTTACGCATTCAGCGATTCAGACCTATAATAATAATATAAAAAATTGGCAGGCTATGGTTTATGCTCAGCAGCAGAAGACCTTGTTATTCTCGGATTTTAGTGTTTTATAACTGGCACAAGGCGGCTCTGCATGCTACAGTTGTAGATTCTCTGATTCTCTCACTACTACACCAAGGGCACTTTTAAGACAAGAAATCTTTTGTCTTAAAAAATCACTTTTATTTTAGCTATTTTACATTAAAATTTAATATCAATTGAATTGTCTTAAATATAAAATTTAAGACAAAAAGAGTTTGAGACAAAAATATTTTAAGACAAAACTTTATATTTAAGACAAAAGCATTGTGAGACAAGATTATTTTAAGACAAAACTTTATATTTAAGACAAAAGTAATTTAAGACGAAAATATTTTGAGACACATATTTATATTTAAGACAAAAGTAGTTTGAGACAAACATTTAAAGAAAAAACTTTATATTTAAGACAAAATTATGTTAAGACAAAAACAATTTAAGACAAAACTTTATATTTAAGACAAAAACAGTTTGAGACAAAAATATTTTAAGACAAAACTTTATATTTAAGATAATGGCCACATTAGATGAAACCTATTTAATACAATTAACAATTAAGACACAAACATATCAATTTAAGACAATATTATCTAACAACTGCAAAATTGACTCTGAAAGTGCGCCCTAAGTCTGCCAGTTTGCAGGAAACTATCATCTTGTGCCTATACCGAGGTTGTTATTTTACTTACCATTCACGTTATCTTATGTAAAGACAACGATTTGTTGGGCTCTTTGTTTTATGGGTGTAGTTGACTAAGAAGAACTTGACAACTTTTACTGACAAGATTTATCGGACATGAATTCCTCTTCTATCCCTTTCATATCTGTTGATACGATTAGAGACAAATTGTCTATCATTGCATTCGGCACTATTAGATGGAGGGGGATTTTAAGACTTTTTTTAAGAGAAAATAAATATTTTGTCTTCAAATTTTCAATACGAGGCGCTAGTAAATTGCAAGAGAATATTTCTATGCTGGAATCAGATTGAAGATTTGCTAAATGACTTCGCGTGCTGAAAAGTTGTAATTTTAAACTTGTCCAAAAATCCATTATCTAGTCATGTTCCACAAAGCATTTTCCATGGCCTCACATATCTGTAGGTTCTTGATCTCTCCAACACTGGTATGGTGACAGTGCCAACATCTCTTAGTAAACTCACATGTCTCGAGTTTCTCTCATTGAGCCGTACTCACATTTGTGATTTCCCTCCAGCCATATGCAATCTTCCACATCTTCATTTTTTAGATCTTTCCTTTTGCTATATAAGATCCCTTCCTCCTTCCATATGCAATCTTTCAAGACTTCAAGATCTTAACCTACTAGGCTTAGAAAACTTGGTGATTACACTGCATATATCTCAACTCACTTCACTAAAAAGGCTACAGTTGCATTCAAAAAGTTCATAGCCTTTAACAGATCTCACACATCTAACAGATCTCGCTCTAACTATAATGCCAAGGACCGAAGAGAATGAAACAGGTATGAATTTAGGAACTTTTTTGGAAAATAGGCACTTATCCTTGGAGTATAATGCACATCTTTCACAAGAGCTGAGCATGCATCTTCCCCAAAGTATGAAAAATATGCAAAAACTGCAAAATCTTAGGTTGATTAGCTACAAGGGAGTAAACTTGCCAGACTGGACTTGTGAGTTTCAGCAATTACAAAGAATAGAATTGTTTGGGTGTGATCAAATGATAGAACTTGCTTCGTTGGAGACATTGCAAAAGTTAAAGTTTCTCAAACTAAAAGCGTGCACACAGGTGAGGGACCTCACAGAAATGCCAAATGGATTTCCAATTCTAGAGAGGGTGGATTTGGTATCCACGTCGTACTTATAAAGTATGGTGGGGTAATTCACTACCCTTCATGTCCTTAGTATTAAGGATTGCCCAATGTTGAGGAGGTTAGGTATGGACATGCAGAGCTTAGGCAATTTGACGGTATTAATGGGGGAACATGATTGGTGGGAACAAACAATTTGGGATGATTATGGAATGACAAGAGCACGCCTTGAACAAATATTTAGAGTTTTTTGAACCTCTAATATTGTGATGTTTTATTTGTCTTTAGAGCTTTGCTAATATTGTGATGTTTTATCTGTATTTACATCTTTGTGAATTGGTAATATTATTATTGTGTTTTATTTGTATTTAGACCTCTGTCACCACGTAATATTATGGTGATGTTTTATTTGTATTTAGAGCTTTGTGAATTGGTAATATTATTGTAATGTTTTATTTATATTTAGAAATATTTGAATGGGTAATATTATTGTGATGTTTGAAGTGGTAATATTATTGTGATGTTTTATCTGTATCTAAAGCTTTCTGAACTAGTAATATTCTTGAGATGATTTATTTGTATCTAAAGCTAAGTTTTGAACTGATAATATTCTTGTGATGTTTATCACTGGACTATGCAAATTTTGGCATGTGTCACTTTGGGGATGCCCAACCATGCATACACTCAGAGTTGAACCTGGGTTAGTTGGGATATATTCATATCAAGCTTCTACTAGATCACAACCCAACATACATAAACTGAAGCACACTTACTAGAGGTCATGCCCATTGTTACTAAAATTGATGTTCCATGAAGATGGAATCTAAACTTATATGGGAAGTGGTGGACATATCGAGTTTAGATGGAATTTTATTTAGAGATTATAGATCCAAGTTAGCTCATGTCATTCTTTGTTTTGAGCTTTTAGTTGAGTGATTTTTCCACGCAACTTCCTCGTGCCATAACATCATAATGCACTTCTTAGTTAGGCTTCATCCTTTTGCTTCATTTCTTTTATATTGTGCTATATTTCTACTTGCATAATGTATGAATTGCACTAATGAATAACCTCCCTTACAATGAACAAGGATTTTTTGGGGCTCCATTTTAGACATTAATAGAATTTATATGCTCTTGATTTTGTAGGTGAAACATGCTGTTGTTTCACTACCAGAGAGGTTTGGTGAGCTTGAGTGCGATGTAATATACTTTGAATTTTGCATTATGAATGTCAAATTATAATAGCTATTTGGACATTTTCTTTTTACATTTGAAGTTTCTATAATCTCTGACAGAAAAACTATGTTTTCAAAGTGTGCATTTATGGTTTTATATATTCTCTTATATCTGGCAGAATTTTTTTCTATTTTTCAAATATAGATTAAAAGCTTTCTGACTTGTTTTCTTGTATGGCCATTAGTAGAAACCCTCCTATCTTGACATCAATTCTTGCAAGTACACCTTTAATTACAAATTCTAGGCCTTGAATCTTTTCTGGGTATTAAGAAGATTACCATCAAGCCTTAGACTGATAGGTGGCTATTCCTTGACACCAACAGTGGCATCATTGTGCTTGTAGAGGGACGTCTGATGAACTTGGGTTGTGCAACTAACCACCCAAGTTTTGTCATGCCTTGCTCCTTTACAAACCAGGTAAATATTTCTAGTGCCCTATAACCATTGATTGTACATACTAGATTGCTCAGGCATACCAATCTGTTGATTATATTGTTGCGTATGATCCATTGCTATTTGCCAGAAATCCCCATTCCCTGTATTGAGCTCCGTTACATTAAAAATCATTCAACATATGGTGGAGTGGGTCATTCATGCCATAGCATTGTCCAATTTCACCAATTAAGGTTATACCCATTCTCTCTGTGCTTTTTCATAAATATTTTGTTGTTTTTTAATAGATGTTTCTAGTTGGGTGTGGTAGGGATGTTGAGATCTCATCTAGAGCTTTTGAAATGGGATCTTGCTTATATGTTGTGATTTGGATTTGGATTCTTGCCTGATTTCTTTGTCGCTTGCTATTTCTTAATAGATGGTTTTAGGGAGATGCGTGATTTCGAGATCTGGTCAGGGTGCTTTAAAGTAGGATCTTGTCTGAGTGTTGTGGTTTGGATTTGAAATTTGATCTCATTACTTTTGAACTCACACTTTTCTGGTGGGTTGGTTGTTGTTTAGATCTTGTCAGGGCGTTTGAGATGTGGAATCTTGATTAGCTGTTGTGTTTTCGGTTCTAGCAATGAGTTTTGTGTTTATTTTATACTAGTTAGGATCTCATCATCAAACTGTTATAGAGATTTATAGTATAATATGATAAATTTCAGATTGCTATTTATCAGTTTTGACAATATTATCTTATATCTGTTTAGAGCATTAGGAAGTATCATAATCTTAAACATAATTTTAATCACACGATACCAGCTTCTTGATGTTGGATCTGATATGGCCTTAGGGGAATTTTGGTCTCATTCATGATGTTATGAGTTGCACTGCTCTTGTTAGTTGCCTTGATTCTTTGGTGTCATTGAGATCACATCATGATGCTTTGGGCATAGTTATCTTGCATTGCATTACATTTTAGGATTCACTAGTTTCCACTACATTAAAAAAAAAAAATCAATTTTCAGGGTGTTGAATCATTGTGAGTTCATGGTGTGTGTAGAAGCATCTTCATATTTAAAATCAAGGACCTTTACATATATTCAATTATCTGGCTATGATGGGTTAATATTAGCTAAGGTTTTGAAAGTTGATTGGACTTGTATTGAAGTTTTGAATGATTGTGAAATTATAGATCCAGGGCCAGATTTCTCAGATCTTTTTTTTCTTCGAAATTTTTCTATTTGAGATGCAATTTATGCTGATTCTGATTGTCTTTCTTATTTTGTAGTTTGACAACTTGTATGGATGTAGGCACTCTCTCCCAGACACTATTATGAGAGCCACATATGTCATGATTGTTGGTAAGGTTGTTCTTTTTTGTGTTTTTGGATATGTTTGCAAGGGTTGCGGTACAACCTTGAAAGTCGTTGTAGCTAGGGTCATTGTTACAAAGATTGCTCCTATCTATGCCCTGCAAGCACTTATGGAAGGCCTTCCTGTTCTCGCCCTTGAGGATGTAGTTAGCACTGTTGATATCTTTGTGACAACCACTGGCAACAAGGACATGATCATTGTAGATCACATGAGGAAAATGAAGAACAATTCCATTGTTTGTAACATCGATCATTTTGACAATGAGATTGATATGCAAGGCCTTGAAACTTTCCCTGGTGTTAAGAAGATTACCATCAAGCCTCAAACTAATAGGTGGTTGTTCCTTGACACCAACAGTGGCATCATTTTTCTTGTAGAGGACTGTCTGATGAACTTGGGTTGTGCAACTGACCACCCAAGTTTTGTCATGTCTTTCTCCTTTACAAACTAGGTAAATATTTCTAATGCCCTGCCACCATTGCTTGTACATACTAGATTTCTGAGGCATACCAATCCCTTGATTATATTGTTTCTTATGATCCATTGCTACATAGGTGTATGTTCCGTAGGTGGTGTATAATCTCTAATTTCTGTTGCAGGTCATTGCTCAGTTAGAGCTCTGGAACGAGAAGGAATCAGGGAAGTATGAGAAGAAGGTCTTTGTGTTGCCTAAGCATCTAGATGAGAAGGTGGCTGCTCTGCACTTGCCCAAGTTGGGTGCCAAGCTAAGAAAGATTTCTCTTTATCAGGCAGAGTTTATCAATGTGCCTACTGAGGGAACTTACAAGCCTGCTCACTACCAATACTAAAAATATTTGACATTTGGGATGGCTTGTTGGACGAGTAGCAAATGTCGTCAATGTTTGCAAATAAAAGACACTATAGCATTTATTTTTGTCAGCTCCGTTGTTTTAAGGGACCTCACAAGCCCCTCCTGAGTACACACTGAAGAGATGACATTTTGGGTGAGACCTGATTGGTGAGTATCAAGTAGCAATGCTCCTTGATATTTAAAGAAATGGCCTCCCTTTGTTGACATCTCCATTTTCTCTGTAGAATTATAATAAAATTTTGTTATCGCTTGTATGCATGGCTGCTGAATTTCTTACAACATCACATCAACCATTTGTTTTTAAGGAAGCATAGGCTTGCAACACCCAAAAACCAAAAACCCATGCACCTTTCTCTAGACCTACTTGTATGCTAAGTCTTACAGTTACGTTTTTAAGAAATCATTTTACATACTCTTCTTTTTTGCACAGTTATAATCGTACTCCTTGTCTTAAAAGTTACCCATATATTGACCTCATATTAGCCATGGGTTTGCTTCGCCATGCTTCATATCATACTGTTGATTTCTCTATCATGTACTTTATGGTCAGAATTTTGTGTATTAAATCAATGACTATAAATGTAGCTTTCAGGATTGTCATAACTCTGCATGTAATTCTTTAAAGTGTGCTAGCTCAATGGAAGAGCGCCTACCTTACAAGTAGGAGGTTGGTGGTTTGATTCCACTCTGTGCTAACATGAATTAAGTAAGTATGCAAGGACTTCGTCCCCTACATTGAGCTGAACTTCCCGACGTTTTGTATCATCTCGCTGCTTATACCTCTGACTGCTGTCCTGTAATTTCAGTTTAACCTGTTCATGCAAATTGCTCATAGCTTGGGTGAAATCTTCCCCATCAGCGCTCCGTTTCTCAAGTTTCCCCAAGTCTCGTAAATCATGCACTCCTCGCGGATGCATGCCGTACAGAATCTGGAACGGACTGTATCCTGTGCTACGGTTAGGGGAATCGTTGTATGCGAATTCCGCTTGTGCAAGTAAACAGTCCCAAATCCAGGAATTTTCACCTATTAGACTTCTAAGCAAATTTCCCAGACTTCGATTTACTACCTCCATCTGTCCATCCGTCTGCGGATGATAAGCAGAGCTGAACTGCAACTGGGTATTCAAATTTTTCCACAGAGTTCTCCAAAAATGACCAGTGAACTTTACATCTCTGTCAGAGATAATGGATCGTGGAAGTCCATGCAACCGCACAATCTCTGTAAAGAAAAGATGTGCTATGTAAGTAGCATCGCTGG
>APFE031701349.1:0-33212 GCA_000404065.3 Pinus taeda | reverse complement strand
CCAATTTGTGACAACGATAGCACTGGACAGTTCCCCTGCCTCGACCAAATCCTCGCCCTCACTGAGCTGGTCGTCCTTCCCTGGTGCTGTTGTCCTTCTCTGTTGTGCCAGCAGATTTTGAACTGCTGCCCTCGTCATTTGGGCCTACACCTCTTCCTCTGCCATAAACCTTGCCTTTTCCCCTGCCAGAACCACCTCCTCTCCTGGTGTTCTGTTTTCTGTTTATTTTCTCCTCTGCCTTCACTGAAAACTGATAGGCCTCATCCAACGTTTGAGGTGAGAGGATACCGATTTCATCCAAAATCTCCCCTCTCAATCCATTTACAAATCTGGCTGTTTTTTCTGAGGTATCTTCCACATACCCTGCTCGCAAATTCAATTTATAAAATTCCTCCATAAATTCCCTGACAGTCATTCCTCTTTGCTTCAAGTTCTGTACCTGTTGGTACAACATGATCTGGTAATCTTTTGGCAGGAACTTCTCCTTCAGCTTTGCCTCCATTCTGGCCCACTTTTTGATAGTCTGTTTGTGTAGTCTCTTTCTTTCTGCCTGAACACTATCCCACCACAAGGACGCATGTCCTTTCAGCTTGGTGGCGGCGAACTTCACTTGTTTGTCCTCACTGGTTTCCTCACACTCAAAAAATTTATTGACTTCACTCAGCCAATCTAATAACACATCTGCAGACAAACTCCCGTCATAAGTAGGTAACTCATGCCTTGGCTTATGACTGGATAGCAAAACTGACTTCAACAATCTAAGTTCCGGTGTCACTCCTTCGAACTCATCCTCTGGTTCAACTACTTCTTCATCACTATCATCTGCTGGGTTTCTTCTTTCCCCAGCCTCCACCACTGCCAATCTTTCACGCGAAACTCGAATCTCCTCTCAAAGTCCATCATCTACTACCCTACGCACTACTCGTCCTCTTCCTCTTCCTCTTCCTCCTCTTCTTCCTCTTCCTTCACCTTCACCTTCCACTTGTTCCATTAGTTCTAACTCAAGAAACTAGCTTTGATACCACTTATGATGGCCTCCCGCTGGTTATAAAATATCTCTGGTTGATAAGACCCGCATCCTGGATGAACTTTATGGATGACTTAAATGATTTGTATGCCTCCTTGGTATTCTTTTTAGGGTTTCAATAGGCCCTACCGGTTGGCGACCTCCACATGTCGGTTCTCTTTGCATACACCTTACCTTTTGTCAACTCTAATCATTTCATTTGTCATTTTCTTTCCTCCTGCGCCGAAAATGCTTGCTCTGCGACTGTGTGGGGAACTCCTATTCTTTGTGGTTCTGGTTTCGAACGCTTGTTTGTATGGATGTCTCAGGTTCTTTACTGTTATGGAGGTAAGGTTCGGTGGCCTGTGAGAGCACCCTCTGTTCGGCACGATAACAATCTTGTTTCATTGCGTTTTTAACTGATTTTTCCTTATGCAAATGCGATTTTCATTCATTTGGTTAATGGATTTGTTTCGTGACAGGTCCTCCTCCACGTTTCCGCGCTTCACCTTGTGACTCAGGTAAACAATGGTTCCCTGTTGGATTGTTTTAGACCTTCTCCCTCCGGCTCTAACGCGCCTGCTACTGGTCTTTCAGGTTTTAGTCATTCTGGTGGTCTTCTATTTGGTTCCCATAGCTCAGGTAAGGTTCTTGCTCCAACCCTATTCTGGTTTTTGATTTCAAATGGTTATTCACGTTTGCATAGATGCTAACCTGCTCTTGTTTCGTTGCAGGTGGTTCCAGGTAGCTGGGTCTATGGCTCGATGTGTTCCTCGCGTCTTGGCAAGATTTCGAGCTCTTTCTTCACGGGTAGTGTCTCCCCATGTAGTCGACTGTAACTTTTTTTGTAGTTTTTATGTCTGGTGTTGTTGGTGTTCCGTCTTCTGAACGACAGAAGGAATGTCTCCGTTATCTGTGTAACCCCTCTTCATTCTATTGTTGGTCTCGGCCCTGGACTCTGTAATTTTGTCACTTAGATTTTGTTTAAACCCTTGATGGGTATTCAATGGCTTCACGCCTTCGCACTGTATGGCACTATCTGGTTGTTTGGTGAAAGGTTTACTCCTGGATTCGAACCCCTATCCTGTAGTTGCTGTCGTGTGTTGATAGAAACCCTCGGTTATATGAAACCCCTGTTCGCTGCTTTGTTGGTGACTCTTGTTGTATTAATGTGGTTTTATGGTTGTAACAAATATTTGCGAAACTCTGTTTCGTGACTCGGTTCTTTTAATGAAAATTTTATTTGAGAGAAATGTATATTTCCTGGACTGTATTTACTTTATTACAGTAGGCTAAAGAAATAATTCAAATGCGTATTTGCTACATCCGATGTTTGCTCTGTTCTTGAATATGATATGAGGGTTTGTTTCTCGGGTTACCTGAAATTTACTTGTATGCCGAACTCTCGTTCGCTTCTGCCTGGAAATGGTAATTGTATGACTGTGTTGTGCGCTTTTGGTTACTCGCTCCACCTGGGTTTCATCTGCATTCGCAGTTCCTTGTTCTTCTATGCCTGTAGGTGGTAATTATGTGGCTATGCTCTCGGCTATTCTTGTTGATTCGCTTCTATGTTACTCTGATACCAACTTGTCACACAGAAATTAGATTATGATGCATGAAATATTTAAATACATAGTGGTGATATAATTGAGAGATAGGATAATGCAAATGTTTTATTTAGAAATGACTGTATATCTTCTTTTCTTTTCTCTGTCTGAGGAATCCTTTACAAAGTTTATCGTTTCTCTTTTAAAACCCTTGAAACACTACAATTCTGTTTAGGTAGAACTACCCCAACAGATTGGGTAACTGTCTATCAGTTTCTAACTGCCCCTAACTAATATAATTTGTAAAGAGACTAGTTAACTAATAAAAGGAACTAATTAACTGACAACCTATTTTGCTGTTAATAATTTTTATTTGAAAAGAAACAATTCATGACTCCAATCGACCTGGTACTAATGTCTTATGACAAAATAAAACCGATAAAATAATGTAAAATAACTGACAAGCCTACACCTGTCCAGCTATGTATGTATGATTGCCTCTTCGTGAGACTGTCAACCAACTTCTGTCTCCTCGGAACTGGATGCTCCTGCATCACCGACACGGGCTTATACCCCAACCACACCACGGCTTCACTACAACAACAATTAAATTCTCTCTTTCTCAACTCTGATACCTCGACTCATGAAAGATTAGAAAGATGAAAGATTAGAAAGAGTACACAGTGGAGAAAAACATGTAACAAAACACAGCTATGGCTCTCAACTAAACAAAAGAGTAGAGATGAAGTATATAACCCTGAAACGTCAGAGAAACAACTACAACCTACCACTACATACAACACTAACTACAAAATTATGAAAGTCTCAGAACAAACTACTAAAGTACTGGTACAAAAGTATGTTGCTACAGCTCCCTGTGCATCTGCACTGTGCATGTTGCCTCAATGCCTCATCTATATGATAAGTTAGTTCTTTTCCCTTTGGAATTGAAAGAGTTAAGGCAATGATGCCGCTTCAAAACTCAATAGGCATGGTGGCGAGGCTGTGTTCGGAATTCAATAGGCATGGCGGTGTTTGATGGTGGGGCAGTGCGTTGGTGAAATGACAGAGAAGGTTGTAATTATTTCTAACATTCTTCCCACACTAACAAATTACTTGTGTTTATTTTTTATCATTGGAACACTAATTTATGTATTTTCGAGCAATATTTTAAAAATATATAATTGGAAAATCCAATTTTAACTATTTTTGATGTGTCAAAATTATCCATCTAACTGTCTTATTTCAGTTTTAGTTAATCCAATTTAGTTTAGTCTCAGTGTAATCATTTATTTTTAATGTCCCTAATTTAATATTATTTAACTGATTCTTAATATTAAAAAAAACAATCTTCTACACAGTTTTCAATTCCTGTCATGGTATCAAAACTAGTTTGCATAAAACTCCTTAAAGAAAAGCAAACTGAGTTAAATAAGAACACCAGAAAAAAGTGGTGACCCTGCATAAGACTCTTCGATAGAGTAAGACTCTTCCATAGAGTAACACTAGCACAACCACATTTACCAACTGTATTGATAAAAGTAGATAGGCATATATGAAACATATATACAACCACATTTTCCAATGTGGTTGATATACACTCATAGGCTTATATCAACCACATTAATAACTATTATGGGTTTTTTTAGAACACCAACCTTTTAAGATTATTAATAATTATATAATATTAACTAATACATATATAATATATAATATATATATAATATATATATATATATATAATATATATATATATATATTATATAATAATATATATATATATATATATATATATATATATTATTATATAATAATATAAACACCTAATATATATTAATAATATAATAAAAATAGTCTCATAGTAATATTAAATTATCATTATATTATTATAATAATATACAAATATAATATATAATAATAATAATAATATAATTGTATTATTATAAGATATTATTATAATAGTAACATTAAAGACTAATATTTATGCTAAATAAATAACTATATAAAAATAAATAAAACAAATATTCTTTATATATATATATTTATGAATATATATTAAATAAATAATAATAATATAAAAACTCGTAGTAACAATAATAATGATAATGATAAATTGATAATAATAATTATATTATATTATTAGCTTTAGTATTTTTAAATATTTATCTTAGGGTTTGTATACATTGGGTTATAATATAGTCCCTTTTGTTTTTATTAAACCAAGGGATTAAACCGAAATCCCCACGGGATTATGAACAATGGGAATAATATTAAAACAAAAAAGGGCTAATATTATAAACCCAAGGAACTAATAAACCCAACTATTTAATATTATAAACCTAAAGAATTAGTGAACCCAATGGATAAATATTAAAAACCTAAGGGATCAAGAAGCAGAAGGAATTGATATTACAAACACAAGAGATTAATAAAGATTACCATGATTGATAATATAAATCTAAGTTAATAATAAAATCAAAGAATTAATACTAAAACCCCAAGAGATTATGAATCCAAGAAAATAATACTAAACCCAAGGGACTAATATTACAAACCCAACATTGGTAAACCC
Source organism: Pinus taeda (assembly GCA_000404065.3). Taxonomy (NCBI): domain Eukaryota; kingdom Viridiplantae; phylum Streptophyta; class Pinopsida; order Pinales; family Pinaceae; genus Pinus; species Pinus taeda. The sequence continues at coordinate 28,087 of APFE031701349.1, read as the reverse complement.
TAATATAAATATTAGAAAGACTAAAATAAACATGGTTTATTTTCATGGTGAGAAAATCCTTGTCACAATGTGACATTCAACCATGGTTGACCATGGTTGTCTATGATTGATAATAGTTGACCATGATCGATATTATAAACCTAAGGGAACAATAAACCCAAGGGATTGATATTATAAACCCCAAGGAATAATAAAAGTAAGGGATTAATACGAAAACCCCGAGGGAGTATGAACCCAAGGGAATTATATTAAACCCATGGGACTAATGCTGCAAATCCAACATTGTTAAACCCAAATATAAACACTACAAACACTAAAATAAACATGTTTTACTTTGATGGTGAGACAATCATTGTCACAATGCAACATTCCAACATGGTTGACCATAGTTTTCTATGATTGACAATGGTTGACCATGATTGATATTCTAAACACAAAGGAATAATAAAATGAAGGGACTAATTCTAAAACCCCAAGGGATTATGAATCGAAGCGAATAATATTAAACTCATGGGACTAATATTATAAACCCAACATTGGTAAACCCAAATATCAATACTACAAACACTAAAATAAACATAGTTTATTTTAATGGTGAGAGACTAAAATAAACATGGTTTATTTTCATGGTGAGAGAATCCTTGTCACAATGTGACATTCAACCATGGTTGATCATGGTTATCTATGATTGACAATGGTTGTCCATGATCGATATTATAAACCTAAGGGAATAATAAACCCGAGGGATTGATATTATAAACCCCGATGAAAAATAGAACTCAGGGATTAATGTGAAAACCCCAAGGGATTATGAAACCAAGGGAATAATATTAAACCCATGGGACTAATATTATAAACTGAGCATTGTTAAACCCAAATATAAACACTAAAAACACTAAAATAAACATGTTTTATTTTGATGGTGAGACAATCGTTGTCACAATGTGACATTCAAACATGGTTGACCATGGTTTGCTATGATTGACAATGGTTTACCATGATTAATATTCTAAACCCAAAGGAATAATAAAACGAAGGGATTAATACTAAAACCTGAAGGGATTATGAATGAAAGGGAATAATATTAAATCCATGGGACTAATATTATAAACCCAACATTGGTAAACCCAAATATCAATACTACAAACACTAAAATAAACATAGTTTATTTCAATGGTGAGACAATCCTTGTCATAATGTGACATTCAAATATGATTGACCATGTTTGGCTATGATTTATATCATAAATCTAAGGGAATAAAAAACCCAAAGTTTTGATATTATAAACCTAAATGTATAATAAACGCAAGGGGTTAGTACTAAAACCCCAAGGGAATAATATTAAGACCAAGGGACTAATATTATAAACCCAACATTCATAAATCCAAATGTAAATATTACAAACATTGAAATAAACATGGTTTATTTTCATGGTGAGGCAATGTTTGTCAACTTAAGACATTCAACCAAGGGACTAATATTATAAACCCAACATTGGTAAACCCTAATATAAATACTACAAATACTAAAATAAACATTGTTTATTTTGACGGCGAGACAATTCTTGTCACAATGTGACATTCAACCATGGTTGACGATGTTTGGCCATGATTGACAATGGTTTACCATGATTGATATTATAAGCCAAAGGGAATAATAAAACCAAGGGATTATGAACCCAAGGGAATAATATTAAACCCATGGGAATAATATTATAAATCGAACATTGGTAAAGGAAAATATCAATAATACAAACACTAAAATAAACATAGTTTATTTTGATGGTGAGACAATCCTTGTCACAAAGCCACATTAAAACATGGTTCACCATGTCTCGCTACGATTTATATTATAAACCTAACGGAATAAAAAACCCAGGTTTTTGATATTATAAACCCAAATTAATAATAAAGCCAAGGGATTAATACTAAAACCCCAAGGGATTATGAACCCAAGGGAATAATATTAAGCCCAAGGGACTAATATTATAAACCCAATATTCTTAAACATGAATATAAATATTACACACACTAAGATAAACATGTTTTTTTTCATGGTGAGCTAATCTTTGTCAAAATGTGATGTTCAACCATGGGACTAATATTATAAACCCAAAATTAATAAACCCAAATATAAATACTACAAACACTAAAATAAACATGGTTTATTTTGATGGTGAGACAATTCTTGTCACAGTGCGACAATTCTTGTCACAATGCGACGTTCAACCATGGTTGAATATGTTTGGCTATGATTGGAAATGGTTTACAATGATTGATATTATAAACCAAAGGAAATAATAAACCCAAGGGATTGATATTATCAACCCAAACGAATAAAATACCCAAGGGATTATGAACGCAAGGGAATAATACTAAACCCAAGGGACTAATATTATAAACCCAACATTCATAAAACCAAATATAAATACTACAAACTCTAAAATAAACATGACTTATTTTCATGGTGAGACAATCCTTGTCACAATGTGACATTCAACCACAGTTGACCATGATTGATATTATAAACCTTGTTGGAATAATAAACCCAAGGGATTGATATTAAAATCCAAATGAATAATAAACCCAATGGATTAATAGTAAAACCGTAAGGGAATAATATTAAACCCAAGGGCCTAATATTATAGACACAACAATCGTAAACCCAAATGTAAATATTACGAAGATCAAAATAAATATCATTTATTTTCATGGTGAGACAATATTTGTCAAAATGGGACATTCAACCATGAGACTAATATGGTAAACCCAAATATAAATATTTCAAACACTAAAATAAACATGGTTTATTTTCATGGTGAGACAATCTTTGTCAAAATGTGACATTCAACCATGGGACTAATATTATAAACCCAAATTTGGTAAACCCAAAAATAAATACTACAAAAACTAAAATAAACATGATTTATTTTGACGGTGAGACAATCCTTGTCACAATGCAAGCTTCAACCATGGTTGACCATGATTGATATTATAAACCTAAGGGAATAATAAACGCAAGGGATTGATATTATAAATCCAATGGAAAAATAAAACTAAGCAATTAATACTGAAACCCCAAGGGATTATGAACCAAAGGGAATAATATTAATCACATGGGACTAATATTATAAACCCAATATTGATAAACCCAAATATAAATACTACAAACACTAAAATAAACCTGGTTTATTTTGATGGTGAGACAATCCTTGTCACAATGCAACATTCAAACATGTTTGACCATGGTTGGCTATGATTGAAAATGGTTGACCATGATTGATATTATAAACGTAAGGGAATAGTAAACCCAACTTATTTACATTATAAACCCAAATGAATAATAAACCCGAGGGAATAATACCAAACCCCAAGGGATTATGAACCCAGGGGAATAATATTAAGCCCAAGGGATTAATACTAAAACCCCAAGGGATTATGAATCCAAGGGAATAATATTAAGCCCAACGGACTAATATTATAAACCCAAATATAAATATTACAAAGACTAAAATAAACATGATTTATTCATGGTGAGACGATCCTTGTGATAATGTGACATTCAAACATGGTTTACCATGATTTATATTATAAACATGAGTTAATAATAAACCCAAGGGATTGATATTATAAACCCAAATGAATAGTAAACCCAAGGGATTTATACTAAAACCCCAAGGGATTATGAATCCAAGGGAATAACATTAAACCCAAGGAACTGTTATTATAAACCCAACAATCGTAAACCCAATTATAAATATTACAAACACTAAAATAAACGTCTTCTATTTTCATGGTGAGACAATCTTTGTCACAATGTGACATTCTAGCATGGTTGACCATGGTTAGCTATGATTGACAATGGTTTACCATGATCGATATTATAAACTTGAGGAATAATAAACCCAAGGGATTAATATGAGAAACCTGAAGGAATAATAAAACGAAGGGATTAATGCTAAAACCGCAGGGGATTATGAACCCAAGGGAATAATTTTAAACCCAAGGAACTAATATTATAAGTCGAGCGTATATAAACCATAAGACAAATATTATAAACATTGAAATAAACATGATGGACCATGATTGATTTTCATATTGAGACAATCCTTGTCACAATTCTATGTTGGACCATGGTCAACATCATAATAAAACATGTTTGACTGAGGAATAATTAACCCAAGTGATTGATATTATAAACCCAAGGGATTAATACTAAAACCCCAAGGGATTATGAACCAAAGGGAATACTATTAAACAAAAGGGACTAATAATATAAGCCCAAAGGAATAATAAACCCAATGGATTGGTATAATAAACCCAAAGGAATAATAAACCCAAGGGATTATTATTTATTTGTCATGGTGAGACAATCCTTGTCACAATGTGACATTCAAGAATGGTTGACCATGGATGGCTATGATTGACAATTGTTTACCATGATCGATATTATAAACCTATGGGAATAATAAACCCAAGGGATTAATATGAGAAACCCAAAGGAATAATAAAACGAAGGGATTATTACTAAAACCCCAAGGGATTATGAACCCAAGAGAATAATATTAAATCCAAGGGACTAATATTATAAACCCAACGTATATAAACCCTAAGACAAATATTATAAACATTAAAATAAAGATGACCGACCATCATTGATTTTCATATTGAGACAATCCTTATCACAATTCCATGTTGGACCACGCTCAACATTATAATAAACCATGCTTGACTTGGGAATAATAAACCCAAGCGATTGATATTATAAACCCAAGGGATTAATACTAAAATCCTAAGGGATTATGAACCAAAGGGAATATTATTAAACGAAAGGGACTAATAATATAAACCCAAGGGAATAATAAACCCAAGGGATTAACACTAAACCCTCAAGTGATTATGAACCCAAGGAACTATTAATATTAAAAAGTTGAAGAATGAGGAAACAAAATAATTTGATATTATAAACCATTGGGAATTAATAAATCCAAGGGAAAAATATTAGAAACCAAAGGGATAAAAAATGGCAAGGGATCATTATTAAAAATAGAAGGGATTAATAGGAATTAATTTTTTGAACCCAATGAATTGATCAACCCACGTGACTAAGAATATTATAAATGCAATGGATCTATAAACCCTAGGGATTGTTAATATTATCAAATTAGCTCATTAATAAATTGAAGGGATAAACATTGTAAATGTAAGGGATTAATATTAAACCTTAGGACTATTATTTAACCCTTAAAATTGGGGATTAATAAAACAAATGGAGTAAATGATAAACTGAAGAAATTATTAATATTACAAACTTAAAGGACAAATAAATCTAATCATTTAATATTATAAACCTAACGAAATAGTAAACTGAACCGAAGCCCTAAATCCATGGCATCAATATTATAAGCATAAATAATGTTATAACAAAAAAAAAAAACATAAAACAAAAGGAATATAAGAACCACATTGCAAACCATAAAGCATTAAAACATGATAAATCATCATTACATTAATAATAACACATTTATATCACTACATTATAAACAATAAATAGAATTTAATCCATAAACACATTGATATCAATACATGAATATATTAATAGTATAAATGTCAAGAATATTGATATAAACACCTAGAACATGAAATCCCAACAATAATATTATAAATGTAAACAATATTTCCATTTACGAAAGATGTGAACAAAGTGAAGGGATCCACACAAAAGACGACAACAATAAAAAATGCAAGAGAAAGATATAAAATAGTAACACTACCATTGGAGCAAAGCAACATAAATGAAAAAAACACATCTAAATTGTACACATTGGATTTAAAGAAGAACAACATAATAGGACATATTAAGACTAGAGATATACAATTTTGAGCATAAAAACAACATGAGTGTTTAAAATAATCAATTTAACCAACATTGCAACCACAAAAATAACATTGAATCTTAACATATCTTTTTGGTTTTCTTTACATCAAATAATTCCATTACAAAATTGAAGTTCAAACAATGTTTCAAAAGTCATCTATGGAGTAGCCTCTTCCAAAACATAACCAGGTCGATGACAAAAGAAACACCAATTAAAATCAAATGGATAATGATCACAATACTTAACACTTTCGAACCAATTCCTTCTCGTTCTCCTCCCAGACTCCCTTTGCTGCATGTTTCAAGTATTTTATGTGTGTTTTTGTTTGATTAGCTCACGAATATGATCATCAATAAATGCAATATGAAACCCATGTTTTCTATCAAACTTGTTCCACAGATAGGAAAGAAAGCTTATAGCTCTAGCAATATCATGTATTATTTTGGAATAATAGATGACATCATTATTGTCCATATCTGCATTTGAAAGACACAAAAACAAAAGAAAAATCAATAAAGAGATGCACAAATAAATAAACACACACACACACACACACACACACACATATACATAAAACGTAACACCCTATTTTTATTTATGTAAAAAAAAATAATGTTATAGTGTTACATGAAAAAAAACAATCTAGTGTTACATGAACCAAATCATATAAAAATTTCTACAAATATAAGCCTCATTTCAAAATACAATAGAAAAAATTGTCGAAATAGAATAAAACCGTGGCCAATATTCAAAACCTCCATTTCCTCATTTCATGATGTAATATGAATCCACAATATTAATATCAATATGAACTAGTTATAGAAATGATTTGGAATGATTGGTTCATATAAGTAATTGTTTATGTTTTAATGGTCCGTTGCAAAGACAAGAGCAATAGGCACTTAAAAAATTAAATAAGTAAAATGAACAACATGAAAAATGATGTAAACAACTTTATCAAATATTACTATGAATATGATGAATTTATTAATCTAATAAATATATGAAAATGATTTTTATATTAAAAGTAAATCAACAGGATAATAAAAGCAATTCAAAAAACATACTATAAAGAAGGTCACAATGTTATTAGTTGTATTTCATAGTGATATGGACTTCAATCACTCCTCTTCCTTCTTCCTAATTGTAACATATGCGCTATCTTTCATATTGGCATAATGTTGAAAAGAAAAAGGTGGTGTAATGCGTAAACCATCTATTGATTTCACTCTTGATATGGCTATGAAGGTAAGGCCTTGCTTCTCTTTATTCCCGATATCAACTGACTCTCATTCTAAAGTCAATCCCTGTGACTTTTGGGTTGTAAGATCCCATGCCATTTTCAATGGAATTTGTTTCTGATTTCCTCTTATCAATGGGGTGATAGGGACAATGTTTAGATTGCTTGCATCAAATGGAACACCAACATACTTATAAAAAAAAATAGTTCTGAACATTGGAAGTTGAGGTAGCTTAGAGGTAGGCAAATAGAATATATCCTTAACATGACCAAGTGCACCATTCAACAAGCCAACTTCAACCCATAAATTACATGTCAACATAACACACTGACCACAACACAACAAAACTTCACGGTCCAATTGATCATCAACACCACTGATTTCTGAACGCCTTGAATGCTTAGTAACACATCGTGCAATTGGCGAATTTAATGATTTTAACATATGCCTATTATGGAAGGAGACCAAATTATTTGTTGGAAACATGTGAACTACTGCATTAAATAAATCTCTTTCGTCGGGATGCAACCTCATATCAGCCTGTGACCTAAGAAACTCCCAATTTTCAAGAACAGGTTCTACATTTCTTATGTTATTGAGGACTCTACGAAAAGAGGAATGTTTCTCATTATTCCTTTTTTGGCAAAAGATTGTGTCAAGAGTGACAACAATGTTGAATTTGTTCCACAAGACCTTCCATACTGTATTACTTGCATACAAAGTCTTATCTCTCATAGGAGCAAGTTGACCAAGGTCACCCACAAGGATGATGGGTCTGCCACCAAAAGGACAATTCTTTTTCTCTAGAAATGCTTCTCGTAATCGATCATCTATATCCATAAACAACCTTGATCCTAGAAAGTTCATTACATCAATAAATATATATCTAACATGCTGCATTTCTTCTTGGAATATTGAAAGTGACTGCCCCTATAGTGGTTACATATCTTTAATTGGAATTTTTAGAGCTGAGTGTATTGTTTTTGCATGTATATTAAAAGAAACTATTCTTGTTGGGCAAGAAGAAGCAAAGGGCTTCTTCCATTACTTGACAAATTAGAAAGAGTTTCAAAAATACAATGGATAAGGAAAGACTTCCCAGTGCTCGCAGTGCGTTGAATAATCATAAGAAGAGCTTCACGAATCTCATACTCAACAAAGTACCTTAAGACAATTTCAAAAGCCAGTGGTGGTTTTTCCGACAAAGAATCTGGAGATGCAAATGTTCTGTTTGAAAGGTCAACAATATCACCCGTTGATTTTGCATTCCTTATAAAATTAATAGCTTCTTCTACAACGTCATCAGAAATAGTTGTACTTTCCCAGTCAAAGGATATATCAAAGTCCCTTTGACCAAAGGTGTGAAGATTAGAAATATTCACATTATTTGGTGGAACCAAGTGAGAGAAAATCTGCCATTCTTGAAAATCATCTTCAAGATTCATTTCCTGGTTATAAAAATCATGATCTTCTTCATGTTCAATATTGTCTATAATTGATTGATGTAGATTAGCATGCCATGCTTCATATAAAAAATTCCTCCAATTTTTAATAATAATTTCAGCTAAAAGGACAATTTTTGTAGGAATGTAACAAAATGGCTTGTACAATAGCAATTATGTCCAGAAAAAGGTTTCAAATTCCTTTGAAGCTTCACCAGGAATAGAATAAAATTGTGGCCAAACCCAAACAATGTTATGAACATCTCTAGGCTTCCATGGATCTTGTTTACACTTGCTGTCAAATGTCCAAGATCTTGTTGTTTCTATCAAAGATAGATGTTCAAGGAGAAAAGGTATCTTCTGATAATGTTGAACAAAAGTATTTTGAGATGAAAATTGCAAGCCATACCTCGATGTTTTCCCAAAAACCTTTCTTCCAACATTTAAGGAAATAAATTTCCAACTATGAACAACAAGAGGTAGCTTAAGCAAAATATGGCATGTTTCTTGTGCTCTAATGTCACGGTCAACAATTGTTTTGCAAGAAACTTTCTATATGCACATAAAGCATGATCCTCAGAGCCAATAGAATTTTCAATTCTAGTTAACATATGATGATAAATTTCAAACCCTTTTTCTTCTTTTGATGCATACTTAGCAGCATTAGCTAGAAATCAACATTTGCATGCCACATTGTTAGAAGGTCAATGTTATGTACATTAAGCCTGTCATCATTTCTTGCTGGCTCATATTTTTTTTTCCTTGATCATCTATGAACAATCTTGATTCATCACAAAGATCCCATGGAGCATTGTACCGATATGTTAGAATAGTGCCCTTTTTCACAAACAAGAATCTACAGTACACCTTATGTGCCTTTGGACAGGGTTTAACAATTCTTCGTAATCATTATGAGGATTAGAAGAGAAAATCCGACTAGTATTGAATAGGCAAGGGTCATCATTGAGGCTTTGTGGAACCATTATGTTGCGATGATGTATGTCACGCAGATTCCATGCAGTTACATATTTGTCAAAGAATATCTTTGCAAGTTGTACATCAAAACTATTTGAACAATCAAGTATTTCCATGTCAGGGAGCACCTTCTAACCATAGGAAACCATGGATCTATGTTGAACCTCTATGTTTCCACTCATATCTAAAAACAATGAAGATATAGTTACTACAAACAATATAAAAAAGAATCATAATAAAAGTTGAAAAAGTATAGAAAAAATTGAACACAAACCTGTACCAAAAGTCTTTAGCTTTAAGATATTTTTGGATAACTTCCTCTTGAAAAAAATTGAATCTGTGGTGCATAAATGTCGCAGCAATATGAGGGTACTGGATAACCTTCTCAGCTTTCATACGATTGTCATTTGAAGAACGAGAATCTGAATGTATGGGCATGAGGTTATGCAACTCTGGCCACTTTGGGTCAGCTGCACTTAAAGTAAAAAATAAATATGGACATCCTAACTGAATAATCATGTCCATCAATTTAGATCGACACTTAGTCCATTATGACCTTGTACCTCTCAGAGAAGAACCAAACCGCATAAGATGCTCAACCAACTTATTATCTGGTAAATCAAAGAGTTGGTGATACAACTCATTAATTGTTGTAGGTGAGTTAATATGTAAATGTTTCTTTCCAAAAACTGTAGTAGTTGCTTGGCTCTGATGCCAAATTATCATGTTTAATAGGTAATATCAAAAGTGAGGATGGCTTCCAAATCTCTGATCATGGTACCTAAGAAGATGTAATATATGCTCATGAAGTTCAACACTAAAAATGCATGATTGCAACCAATCAACATCACCAGTGGGGAATAATGTTGGGAATGCCATATCTAATAACCCCTCTGTGTTATATTCATTCATTGGAGAGGTTCCAATACTAGGCCAATCCATGTCTTGAACATGTGAAGAATCAACATTATCAAGAAATGCTCTAATTTCTTCCACTTCTCTTCGTTCGTTTGGTAGGCTAGCAACAAAAGAAGAAGGATGAGAGGGAAAATGCTCAGCAGGAAACCCTTCATTATTAGTTTCATTGATATGAGATTCTTTAATATCACAATCAACAAATTTAAGCCTGGAGGAGACATCTGTTGATCTTTTGGGTAGAGCATTCACTTAATCATAATCAATTACAACATCTCGATAATATCGATCATGTTGGATTTTGAAAAGAAATGCAGCCATCACTCGAGATCTTTTGACATAAAATTCATAATATTTAGACTGAGCACCATGTCTCCTCACAATTAGAAATTCAATATCTTCAACATGTCAGGGAAGGTTTTGTACAATTGTAGAAATATCTTGAGGAAAGCTAATTGTATGACCACTATACTTATATTTCCTACCTCGAGCATGTGTCACTTGCAAAATAGTATTCACACGTGCTATTAGCATTTCTTCCACTTGAGTAAGAATTCTTAAAATATGAGGTTTCTCAACATGATCCATGTTATTATATCTACAAACACGATGGACTCCTCTTTCACTCTTACATCGTCTGCAAATAGGTCCTTCAAAATTTCTCACAACATGGATTCCAGGATATGATTCTTGGAAAATGTGGCACATTTAGACAACTGACAAGCTATCTATCTTTGCTCGAAACCATTTATGCACTGCAATCATGTTTTCATCAAGATGAATATGATCTCTACTGGCCTAACCATGTTGAAAACCATTTGGATGAGTAAAATTTCTTCTAACAATTACTTCATCATCAAGAACATGAGATTCCCTTCACAAATTTGAACCATGTGGAATGGATCAATGAGAATGTCTTTCTAAATTAATGGTGTGCATTTTGCGAACTTGAGAGGATGTAAAGGTATCTTTTTCATAAAAGACTTTAAAATTTAATTTGCAACTAATTATAAATGAAGAAAATGAAAAAGAATCAAATGCATTCAAAATTTACATTTGTGTCTTCGTGTGGATGAGGGTTATGAGATGGTTGCTCTTGGATTCTAAGATCAGTGGATGGAACATTTTTGGATGTAGTTTCTATGCCTCTATTCAAATGAGTTGTTTCTTGTTTCAGAAAAATTAAATACGCTATAAAACTAAATGTCCAAAAAAGAAAGATTCAAAAATTGAAAATAAATAAAATACATTGAACATCTACATTAGTTTTACAATTTGATGTTTTGGATTCCAATTCTCCAACCTAATGAGATGAGATCGTGGTTTCTCCATGAAAGGTTACAAAATAAAATTTCCACACAACTGTAAATGAAAAAATGAGAAAAATATCAAATGCACTCGACATTTACATTTCTTTGCCGATGTGGATGAACACTATGAGATGGTTCCTCTTCACTTCTAACATCAGTAGATGGAACATTTACGAATTTAATTTGTATGCCTCTATTGAAATTACTTGTGTCCTCTTCAAAGAAAATAAAAAACGACATAAAATTCAATGTCCAAGCAGCTAAAAATTTAAAAAATGAAAAGAAAATCAGAAACATTGAAAATTTACATTAGTGTGGCAATTTTATCGTCGAGCAGAATGCATAAGAAGATTATGACATGCTTCATCTTCAATTCTCATATTAGTAGATGGAAAACTTTGGGAGTTAATTTCTAGACCTCTATTAAAACAAGTTGTATCCTATTCAAAGAAAATAAAATAAAATAAGTTTAGTAAACGAAACTTTGTAAATATAGGAATGTAATAGAACAACCACTATTGTGGCGAAAATCAAAATATAATTGTGTTACCTCCATTGTTCCACACGAAATTCTATGAGGGATGACTGATTCTCTTGGTGGCACCACATTACTTTAAGAAGCAGGATTTGAATATCTGATGTTTTGAGCAACTGGATCCAAATTATTAAACAAATGGCCAAGTAAACTATCATCCAAATCATCACACAAATTGTCAATTGGACACACAGAAGGGTTAGGGTGGACATTTTCATCCACAATATTGATATGGCATTCTTCCCGATTGCAAGATGTTTTCCCAATGTTATGAACATTTTTATAAGAGCATCGAACAACAAGATTATGCAAATGAGGAGCATATCCTGATAGTGAACTGTCAATAGGAAATGTTCTTTCCATTATATCATCCATAGTATGATACTTACGAGGAATTATAAAAAAAATTTTAAGAGTGGCTTCACTCATTTTTCTATTATATGTAGCTCTCCTATTCTCATTTATGGCATCCTTATTTTGTTGATACCGTAAACGACGACTTTCATTAGACCTCTCATGTGATTTTGATGACAAATTTCTTTTTCTTGTACGCTTCCTTGTGCCTTCAGATGACATATCTACAATGAATAATAAAATATTCATTATGGAATCATAAACATGGAACATAACAAATATCTAATATAAACAAACAAAAAAGAATGAAAAAGGCACCAGCTCTTTAATCGTAAAAAACATAAAAAGCGTATATGTTATTTTTTTCCAAACATATAAACTTATCAAAATGTATAAGGCTTTTTCCAAATGGCTAAGAACAAAAAAAAAAATCTCAAAATGGCAAAAAACCGAAATGAATTCTTCCAAATGACTTAAACATAAAAGTCTAAGTTTCCATATATCATATTATAATAAAAAGAAACCCATAATATTGGGACACAATACTCTAAGAATTATATGAATTGGAAGTATATATAAAAATTTGGAACTATATACTATCAAAATAAAAATAAAAATATTAAAATGAACATAACCATATAACATTGTTTGGGAATCAATGATAGAAACCAATACAAATAATATGTATAATATAACTCATAGAAATTATAATTATACAAATGAAGAAAAATGCATAACATCGAGAAACATTTACATTTAAATAAGAAAACTTTAGGGTAAACAATATTAAATATTTTACATCGCAAAGATTGATACAAACATAATTTTAAAGTATTACCATAAAGACCCATAGTATGTATAGAGAGAAAAATGGAAATATTTTCCACAACCATAGAGAGTATATAAAATGGAAATATTTATAAGAACTCCTAAGAATACTAATATCCTAAGAATCCATAGCCATATCTAATGGTGGAATCTCATCAACAGAATCCATACGGGGGGCAATTGCAAAAACATCTCCATACTCAATCAAATCATTGGAATCCTCCAATGTTGGGTACCAAAACTGAGACATCTTCTCATTAGTTGAATTATCAATATCTATTGGAAAACAAATGTGAGTTATCATGTCATATAATAGGAAAGGAACTTCACTGCAGTTGCACATAGGAACCAGATCATGGACTGTTCGGAATGGAAGATAACTAGGACATTTTCTATTTATGTCTGCAGAAATTTCTTCCAACATCTTCCATATGAAACCCCAATCATCTTCAAAGTAGTTAGTTTTTCATTCAACGGACGCTTGAACAAATTAGAAATGATCTAATTCTTCAATTGACCATACAAAAGCGGAGCCATCATTGACAAGGCATATCAACTAATTCATGTATATTGCTAATGACATACAATGTATGTCACTGATTGGAACAAATGAAAAGCCCCACTCACTTTTTATTACATCAAACCAGTAGATTTTATACCCATACAGAGGATAATCTTCATACTCCCTGTCGAGATACAACCAAAACAATTTACTTTTATAAAACACTACATTCTTAGAGGGTGAAGTACCACCAAATGGAACAACAGCCCTTTGCCACACCCTATCAAGACTACTACAAATATAAAATTTAGATTGCATTTAGTCATAGATATGTTTTCGAACAACCCAATCATATTTTCTGCTGCTTACATTTTCCAATAATGAAAATAATCTTGATTCTCCAATTTGTTTTGGCCCTATGTTTTTAAATTACTTTGTAAATGGATTCGTTACAAAATATTTGTGTGTTTGGGAGAATTTTGTTGGTAAGGATAATACCACCATTGGTCCAATAATACACTCTACTCTGTATCTTGAATCTATGAATACCAAATGAAATTGAGATATGTGGCCATTCCGATTAAGGTATTGAGCACCAAAACAATTGTCTTCACTATTGAGTAAAGGAATGAGAAATCCAAATTTGTTTGTAGAGAAATTATTGTAATGTAAAAAGAAAGAAGGGTTTTGCAAATCATTCCTCCATTTTTTACAAACAATGCTAAACTTTATCACAACAGATAAAGGGAGCCACATGAAGACAAGTCCAAGAACCTCGAATGGAAGACAACTCGAAATAGCTAGATCCATGATGAAACCATGAAATCACCTAACAGTAAAAAAAATGCATTTGATATCCGCAAAACAATTTAATGTTGATAAAACTAAAAGTAACATAAATACATAATTTACCATACACAAATTTCCATTTTGTTAAGCTCAAAAAATGTTAATGGTTGTGTAAGAGTGAAATTTGAAAGAATAAAAAATGTTTGGTGAATAACTAATGTAGCAAAGCTACAATCTAAATTCAATGTGCCTAGACCTGTGGGTTATGAGCCCACACAACCTATCAGAAGTCTATTTGAGGCCTTAAGCCTTTAAAACAGTGACCACTCAACTATCAAAATAACATAGGAATTACACAGGAAACACACAGTCAAAAGCATGGTCGGACTTCAAAACATTACACCTGCATCGATAACTTCATTGGGTCTGCCCTTTTCACCCGAACTCTATCAATCAATCTCCACCATCCATTGCATTCACAAATTCAATGATTGATGTTAAAGCCAATCAATAAAACTAATTGTTGATCTACCACCATCGACTAACTCACAACAGATCCAATGGTTCACAAGGATATTGGGTGCACAACTTGCACAGAGATTACCTACTTGAAAAGCGGTTTTCTCTCACTTCCTCGCTGCTATGTTTCCTTCGCTGAACGGAAGTGGGGACCTCCTTCGAAATACCATTTACCACTTTTTCTCTGCCCAATATACCACTTCCACTATTGCGAAACTACTTTCGCGATCCAACGGCCACGA
The DNA here is from genome assembly GCA_000404065.3 of Pinus taeda. NCBI lineage: Eukaryota > Viridiplantae > Streptophyta > Pinopsida > Pinales > Pinaceae > Pinus > Pinus taeda. The sequence continues at coordinate 12,557 of APFE031701349.1, read as the reverse complement.
TTTTTCATGATCCAACGATTGGGATTAAAGAGGCATCAACCAATGATAATTCTATAAAAAGCCTCTCACTTCTATCATTCTTGTGATTTAGGTGTGAAACATAAAAAAAAAAAAAAGGAATAGTCACTCTACCCTGAATACAAAGAATCTGAAAGCATAACAAGGATTTCCACAGGATTGATAATTATTCACACGTACAGTATCAATTATTCATAATAAAAATAGTTACAGAGTCTCGGTCATTGTCTGATTACACAAATAAAAGACCTCTGCTCAAGATACAATCCACACACTATTCTTTCTCTCGCTCTACTCAATCCTATTCTTCATTACATTTTTGCCTTCTTTTTTCAATTGAATATCACTCTATTCTATGCCTAACAACTCAATCCCTATTTTTAATCAATCCAAAAATGAATCTCTAATTCCTATCTCTACCACACATCTATGCTAACAACTTATCTTTGAACCTAAAATAAGACAATTTCTAAATATTACAATAATGGAATACAACTAATTTTTTGAGAGAACCATCCCTCTCTGTAAAACTGAATTTTGACCAATCAGGTCAATGAAATTCAACTTGTTTGGCCACAACACGTGAACAAGCTTTAACATTGTTGGCTAAGTCCAGAGGCTCTTGCATCAGAATCCCGGGGAAGAAAAGAATTATCCCTTAGATTTTCAGGTTTACTCAATACTTCTGCAACTTTGTTGTTGTCAACCAACTGACATCTTCCACTGGTTATCCTTTCCATTTGAATAGATATTGAAAATAAACCTATCCTCTAGTTCTTTTGGTAACTCCTTTTTCCAAAATAGCTTCCACCTCTTTCTCAACTGTCTTTGGCATTTGTTCTTCGTAGTTCAAAGTTTAAACTTCATCTTCTGTATTCTCCTCCTGTAGCTCTGTCTCTGTCTCCTTGTATGGATACAAATCTACAACATTGAATATAGATGATATCTCAATCCCTTCTGGCAACTTAATTTCATAAGCATTACTTGAAACCTTTCTTTTAATTCCACATGGTCCTATCCTTTTCATCCTAAGTTTCTTGTAAGTCTTAGTACGAATTCTTTCTTTTCTCAAATACACCATTACTAAATCTCCCACTTGGAATTCCTTCTCTCTTCTTTTCATATATGTTCACTGTTTTTATTTTATGCTGCTTTCCTGCAATCTACCTTTGACATCTTCTTGTAGTCTCTACAACTGCTTTGCAAAATCTCCAGCTTTTACACTTCTTGTCTCCTGTTTACCCAAATTTCTGAGCTCATAAACACCTCTTGGATTCGTTCCAAAAACAATATGAAATGGACTGATCCCAGTACTTCGGGTTGGAGTATCACTATAAGAAAAATCATCTTGAGCTAGTGCTAAATCCCACTACTTAGGATTTTGATACACTAAACTTCTCAATATGTTTCCCAAGCTCCAATTTACTACTTCAGTCTGTCGATCTGTTTGAGGATGGTATGCTGAACTGAAACTAAGGTTAGCTCCCAATTTCTTCCAATGAGTTCTCCAAAAATGCCCTACAAACTTTGTATCTCTATCAGACACAATAATTACAGGTAACCCATGTAATCTTACAATTTATAAAAAAATAGATTAGCTATATGTGTTGCATCACTAGTCTTCTTACATGCAATGAAATGTGCCATCTTAGAAAATCTATCTACCACAACATAAATAGAATCATTCCCCCTTTGTGTTTTATGTAAGCCCAAAACAAAATCCATGCTAACTGCATCCCATGGTTGGTTTGGTATTGGCAATGGATGGTACAATCCTATATTCTAGCTTCTCCCTTTAGCATGTTGACATATCCCACACTTCTCAACAAATATCTTAATATCACTCTACATCTTTGGCCAATAGTAAAAATAATTTACATGTGCAAAGGTTTTGTCTTGTCCAAAGTGACTAGATAATCACCCATTATGTTTCTCCTTTATTATGCTTTCCCTCATAGAACATTTGGGAATGCACAACTTGTTACCTTTAAACAATAACCCTCCTTGAATAAGATAATCTAACCACTGACTTCTCTTATGAACTAATGGATTTTGAACTGCTATATAGATATCTTTGAAATTTGCATCATCTTTATAGATTTCAACAATTTCTTCATATCCTACAACACCAACTTTGAATTCTTGCACAATAAAACTTACCCTACTCAATTCATCAATGACTTTTTTTGACTTACCACTCTTGTGTTTTATCACAAAAGTAAAGCTTTGGAAAAATTCTACCCACTTGGCATGTTTCTGGTTCAATTTCGGTTGGTTATTAATGAATTGTAAGGCATGATTGTCTGAATACAATATGAATTCCTTTGGCAGCAAATAATGTCTCCATTTCTTTCAGGCTCGTATAATAGCATAAAATTATTTATCATAAGAAGAATACTTCTTCTTAGCTTCATTTAGTTTCTCACTAAAGTATGCTATTGGTCTCTGTTCCTGACTCAAAACTGCTCCAATTGCGACTCCACTAGCATCTGTTTCAACTTGAAATACCTTTTCAAAATCAGGTAAAGCCAAAACTAGTTTCTTTGTGATTTTCTCCTTCAGCAACTTAAAATTCTTGTCTTCTGCTTCTGTCCACTTGAATGGTTGATTAGTCTCCTTGATTGTTTCAAGAATTGGTGAACAAATCCGACTAAAACCTCTGATAAATTTCCTATAAAAACTTGCAGGACCATGAAAGCTTCTTACCTCAAATATATTCCTTGGAATAAGCTAGTTCCAAATTACTTAGACTTTCTCTGGATCCATTTTCAATCCTTCTTTAGAAACTACAAATCCCAAGTAAATTAATTTTTCCTTCATGAAAATATATTTCTTCAGATTTATCAGTAGTTTCTCTTTCTGTAGAGCTCTTAGAACCAACTTAAGATGCTCTATGTGTTCTTCTTTACTTCTACTAAAGACTAGAAGATCATCAAGATAAACAATAAAAAACTTGCCTGCATATTCCTTCCAAACTTCATTCATCAATCTCATGAATGTGCTAGGTGCATTAGTGAGTACAAAAGGCATCACTAATGACTCATACAACCCACTATTTGTTTTAAATGCAGTCTTCCATTCATCTCCATCTTGAATTCTTATTTAATGATACCCACTCTTCAAATATATTTTAGTAAAATATTTGGATCCACTCAAACAATCCATCAAAGCATCCATACGTGGTAAGGGAAATCTATACCTGATAGTGATCTTGTTTATAGCCATGGAATCTATACACGTTCACCGTTCACTTCCTTTCTTTGGACTAAGTACTGTTGGTACATCACATGGACTAAGACTTTCTCTAATTAGCCGCTTATCCATCAGCTCCTGCACTTGTCTTCCAACTTCTGCGTTCTCTTGAGGATTTAACCTATACACTACTTTGTTTGGCAAACTTGCTCCTCGTATTAGATCAATATCATGACTAATACTCTTGATCAGTGGAAATGCATTTGGCAACTCATCCACAACAATATCAGCAAAATCATTCAACAAAGTTTTGATTTCTTCAGGTAAATCATCTAAGTTTGTGGAAGTAAAAAATACCTTAGGTCTCCCTATGACAGCAAAATGCATTTCTTCACCTTTTTCAACCTCTTGTAACAGCTCCTTCCCACTCATTAGCATAACACTACTTCCAGGTGTTCCTTTATCAGCATCATCCTTCAATGGTAGCAATGTATGTTTAGTTCCATCCTTCTCCAGAGTATAAGTATTTCTCCTCCTATCATGAATAGCTTTTCGATCAAATTTCCATGGTCTTTCCAATAATACATGGCATACATCCATGGGAATTACATCACATAATATCACATATTTATACGTACTAATTTGTATCTCAACGTTGCATTATATTGTCACAATAATTTGATGTCCCTTCTGTAACCATGACACTCTGTAAGGAGTAGGGTGTATTGTCTTTGCTAGTCCAAGCTTGTCCACCCTCTCTATAGAAAAACGATTGTCAATGCTTCCAATGTTAATTATCACTTTACAACACTTACCTTTTGATTTACAGGTAGTTCTAAATAAATTCTTCCTCTGCACTCGTTCTTCAATCTCCTTCTTTGTCTTAAGCAAGGACCTTCTCAATAATAGGGATTCTCCTACTTCAAGGGGTTCCTCCTTTTCCATAAGTCGAGGTGGTTCTGACTTTGCCTCAGCCACATTCACATTTCTCTGACTTGCTGGTTTATTATGACGACAGTCCCATGACACATGTCCCAATTCTCCACATGTGTAACACCGAACATCTCTTCCTTGACCTCTTCCTCTAGGTGCAAATCTTCCTCTATTAAAGTCTCCCCTCTATGGTGGTTTGCTACTTGAGCTTCTTGATTCATGCTAATGTTGTTGTCCCCTTGGTTTGGTAGTTCCTCTACCTCTTACGGAGCTCCTTCCTCTATTCATCTGATTCTGTTTTCTCAACATCTTCTCTTGTGCCTTCAAACCTGCTTAATAGACATCTTCAATAGTCTTCAGACTCAACATGTTCATCTCATCCTAGATGTCATACCTTAAGCCATTGATATATATAGCTACCTTCTCCATGTCATCTTCTACATCTCCTGCTCTAATACTCAATCTATAAAACTCTTTTGTGTATTCCTTAACATACATTCCTTTTTTCTTAAATTTTGCAATTGTTTAAAAATATTTAACTGATAATCTTTAGGCATAAATTTGGATTTCATTTTACTCACCATTTTGTCCCATTTCGTGATCTTGGACTTTCCTTTCCTCATTCTGGATGTTTGGAATTCATACCACCAAATAGTTGCATGAACCTTCAATCTGGTAACTGCAAATTTCACCTTCTTTTTGTCATCAGCTTCCTCTTCATGGTCAAAATATTTGTCCAATGAATTGATCCAATCCACTAGCTCTTCTGCATTGAGACTCCCTTCATACGTAGGAACTTTACTTTTCCTCCTACTTTCGCCAACATCTTGATAACTCTGGTAGTTTCATTTCCCTCCTCTTCTTCTTCCTCAAAAGATTCTTCTTTAGTATTGTCAGCTCCTTCATTAGGTGTTCTTCTATGAGCAGTCTCAATTGTTTCCATTCTCGTACACAGACACTGGATCTCTTCCAGTAGAACTGCATTTGCTTCAGGTCTTTCTCGACCAATGCCAGATCCTCTCCTTGGCAGCATTTTTCCGCAATCAACCTTAGCTTTTCCTCTGATACGACAAATGATGTAGCAAAGCTGCAATATGAAGCCAACATGCACAGACTTGTGGGTTATGGGCCCACACAACCTATCGGAAGTGTATTTGAGGCCTTAAGCCTTTAAAATGGTGACCCCTCAACTATCAGAATAACAAAGGAATTACACAGGAAACACATAGTCGAAAGCATGACCGTACTTCAAAAACATTACACTGACATCTATAATGTCACTGGGTCCGCTCTTTTCACCCGAACTCTATCAATCAATCTCTATCGTCTATTGCATTCACCAATCCAACAGTTGACGTTAAACCCGATCAACGAAACTAATCGCTGATCCACCACCTCGATTAACTCTTGACAAATCCCAATGGTTCACAAGGATATCAGGTGCATAACTTACATGGAGAGTACCCGCCTGAAAAGTGGTTTTCTCTCACCTCCTCGCTGCTACAAGTCCTCCGTTGAATGGAATCGGGGACCTCCTTTGAAATATCATTTACCGCTTTTTGTCGACCCAAGATACCACTTCCACTCTTGCGAAACTACTTACATGATCGAACGACGACGATTTTTCGTGATCTAATGGTTGGGATTAAATCGACGTGAACCAATGGTAATATTATAAAAAGCCTCTGACTTCTATCCTTGTGATTTAGGTGTGAAACATAAAAACAAAGGAATAGTCACTCTGCCCCGAATACAAAAAATCTAAAAGCATAATAAGGGTTTATGCAGGATTGATAATTAATCACATGCACAATATCAATTATTCATAATAAAAATAGTCACAGAGTCTCAGCCTTGGCCTGATTACACAAATAAAAGACCTTTGCTCAAAATAAAATTCACACACTATTCTTGCTCTCACTCCACTCAATCCTCTTCTTCATTACATATTTTCCCTTCTTTTGACAATCGAATATCACTATATCCTATGCCTAACAACTCAATCCCTATTTTTAATCAATCTAACAGCAAATCTCTAATTCCTAGCTCTACCACACACCTATTCTAACAAATTATCTTTGAACCTAAAACAAGACAATTTATAACTATTACAATAATGAAATAGAACTCATTTATGGAGAGATCCAACCCTCTCAGTAAAACCGACTTTTGACCAATGAGATCAATGAAATTCAACTTGCTTAGCCACAGCATGTGAACAAGCTTTCACATTGTTGGCTAAGTCCGAATGCTCCTGCATCAACAACTTGGTTTTTGTTTCTAGATTCAAGATCACATGGCTACCTGTTTTGTATACTAATGAATTTATTTTAGTTATATGTTTTAATTATGTATGTAATGTGAATCATCTAAATAATTTCTGGTTGGAATTTGACAACAAAAAAATTGACTCAATCATAATGAATCCAAAAATATCAAATTAAATTTATATTACTAAATTTCTAAAAATCACATTGGTATATATTAATTTTTTTCATATTAAGAATTAGTCTAAAATCATTTTACATATTTATTAATAAAACAATAGATTGTTAATATGATAAGATAATCCTTGTAATGGACTGCATTAATATCACAACTCAAGCATTCTACTTGACTACATTAATATCTACATGATTATGATTATGTGGTATATGGAGAGTAAATTAATAAATATTGGGAAATTTAAATAATAATAAAATGTAATATGTTTTATGTTTGTGAGGTTTTTCAACATAACTTTATATATTTATAACTTTTTTAGTTATTTGAACATCATAATATTTATTAAAATAGTATTTCTTATTTAATAATGTACTTTTTAATCATACACTAATCATAATAATTATAATTTAAATGTTCTTAACCATTAAGAAAATGTGTTTCTAAAAAAATTAATTCTATATGTCTCCATTGTTTTAAAAAATAATGATATATAACTTTATCTTAATCTTAAAACTGAATTATTAATTTTATTTTATGTGTTTATAAATATTTTTAATGGGTTGTCTAACATGTAGATGTTCATGAATTTTTGGTTGGAACTAACTACATTTTTTGTTGACTCAATCTTAATTTTTATTGTTTACTCAAATTTACTTGTAATTCCAAACAATCTTTGCCAAATTTACTTGTCATTCCAAACAATCTTTACTCAAACTTACTTGTAACTTTTATTTTTTTTAGTTGAATCAAATTAAATTATAATTTCAAACAATTTTTTCCAAATTATAAACAATAGAAAATCTAAAAACACATGAATTTAAAGTCATATATTAAGTAAGGTGTTTAAAGTTTCTTTAAAAATAAATTGAAAAGATTTGTTTTATTGAATTAATCTATTCTTATACATATTTTTATTATACAATTTTTTTTTGTAATTATAATTTATGAAAGAAAAAAAAAAGGTTACAGTAAGATATTTCATAAAAAAATTTATAATATAATTTTACAAAATCCATATCTTATTTTTCTAACATATTGTAATATGTATGTAATATAATTAGAAGAGTGTTTTCGTTATTCTCTTATATAAGTATATTACTCTAGTTCTCTAAAAAAAAATTGTTTAAACAATTCTCAATAGCATATTAAATACATTTAATTATTTAAATTAATAAATTCGAGCTAAAGACATATACATTATAGAAATTCCTATAATATTGATAACAACCAATTACATTACCCATATTACACATATACATCATCGAAATTCCTACAATATTAGTGACAACCAATTCAATTTAAAACCCATATTTGTTCATTAGTCGATGAAATTTTTATTCATCAATAAACATGTAAATATTCATAATTATAGGTCACACCCTTTTCTTCAATCCAACAAAATTTCCTATATTTTACAAGGCTTTTAAACAAGTAGAAAAAGGTGTGACATTCTTTACAATGAACAATTAATAGAACATATTCCACTTGTTTGGGTGTCAAAGTTAATTTATAGTGTCACATAGTTAATTTATAGTGAACAATTAATTTAGGTTAATTATGAGTAATTTAGATTAATGAATAATTCTAATTAATTATAGGTAACGATGGTTTATTTAGGTTTATGATTAATTGACTAATTCTATGCGTTATTTAGGATTATGAGTAATTGGCTAATTCTATCTTTTAGTTTTTAGGTTTATGATTAATTACGCCGTAAGGCGTTCCATGTGAAATCAACTCCCCTCTTGTCACACCTGTCTTGCTACAATCCATTTCATTGAAATGTTCGATGATTCAAATAATTGCCATCGTTGGACTAAACATATAGTTATAACTGGAGCTATACTGATTTGAAATGCCACTCCTTGGAAACCCAAATCAATGGCACTCCTAGAAAACTGAAATCAGTGGATTCCCTTGCTCGATGCCCCTCTTCGGAACCCAATGCTTTCCCTTCTGAAGGAAACATTCATGCTCAATGCCACTCGGAAACCCAAATCAGCGGAGTCCTGGCCCTTGTTTCAAGAGTCCTCACAACAGGAAGAAAAAGTCTTAGGAAGAGGATATTAACAATGGTCTTTATCCTGCTTCTACTGCCATTGCTGGAGAGAATCGTGATCATAATTTTAGTGTGAAAATATCTAATGGGTGTGTGAAAAGATTTGGTGTGTCTTTGAAATCCAATATTTCATAAACACCTTCGTTGGCTAATGCCTCTGGGATTCATTCATGTAAATTTATGATATGTGTTGCTAACTACCGAGATTGGGGTTTGGTCAATTTCAAGGCTCAACCCCGCAAATTCCTTGTTGCAAAGAGGCATGATCAGCCTGAGAAGGAACCCATTCAATGCAAATGTAGTGAAAGGAAAGCAGATGGAGATATATCTAGAAAATGTGCTTGTGTTGCTTCCAAGGAAATGAGGGCTTCTCAAGAGGAGTTTTGCAAGGAGAATCTACAGTTAACACCTTCAGATTGTGCGGAAGAAGAAGAACATACAGAAAGAGGTAAGGACTACAAAACCCATGGCTCTAATGTGAATCTTGAGATTGCAAATGTTGATCAACGTCATGAATTTGAATGCAATGTAGATGGAAGATATGGGTTTGATGAGAAATCTTTTCCTACTAAAGGAAACTTTCCTGCTCAATGCCCCTCCTTGGAAACCCAAATCAGCGGAGTCCTGGTGCTTGTTTCAAGAGTCCTTTCAATAGAAAGAAAAGGTCAAGAAGAGGTTCGGTCAAGGCACAACCCCGCAAATTCCTTGTTCGAAAGGGGCATGATTGGCCCGAGAAGAAACCCGTTGAATGCAAATACAGTGAAAAGAAAGTGGATGGAGATATATCTAGAAAATGTGCTTGTGTTGCTTCCAAGGAATTGAGGGCCTCTCAGGAGGAGTTTTGCAAGGACAATCTGTAGTTAACATCTTCAGATTGTGCAGAAGAGAAGAACATATGGGAAGAGGTAAGGACTGCAAATCCCATGGCTGTAATGTGAATCTTGATATTGCAAATGATGATGAACATCATGAATTTGAATGCAATGTATATGAAATATATGGGTTTGCTGAGAAATCTAGTATAGTTCTTCCTTGTAATCAATTTATGGATGACAATGACCAATCAGCGCAATCGAAATACGAATCTACATTGAAAAAGGAATACTCTCGCTGTAAGAACTGCGTGGATTTATCAATCCATGGGTGGAAGATGAAGTTGATGGTGTGCAGCCTCATTCATCGCCCATTCTTTCTCAGTTCATTATTTTCTCTGGAAGTTTCTCCCTCCCAAATTGTTGCACCTTCACCCATTTTTAGGACAACTTATCATCTCATTTCAGGCCAAAAGTTTGGAGGTTTAATCCGAACTTGCAAGAGACCAGGAGGACGATGAGGAGCACCAGTAGGATGAAGAGAAGCATTGAGGTCCATGGCATCTAATTCATCTACAACCTTCAAGCCTTTTGGAGTTCTCTTTGTTTGCCATGGTGAGTACCATCCATCCAATGATTCAACGAGTGAGTTTGGTATCGGTCATTGTTCACGATGATGCTTCGATAACGTCTACCATTATTGTTAGCCATTCAATTGTAGAAGATTATAGTATATTTTACACTAAAGATCCAAAGCCTGAAGCCAAGCACAATTCTCTGTATCATGCCTGACTTGAGCGAACTAAATTTTTGTAGCTCTATTCAATTCAACTAAAGGAGCTAGGTTCTTCGTAGCTTCTATATTCTTAAAAACCTTGACCCAATTTCTCATCTATGTTTCTATTAGAAAAAATCATAATAAACTGGCATTGGAGATTTTTACAGTCATACAATCCACCCAATGATTGCAAAGAGAAAATTTTAGTAATGCCTAAATACCAGCGAACGTTTGGTTAGGACATAGAAATTTTCTTCTACCCTTTTGAGCGTTTCAAGAAGAAACATGATGTGAGGGGCTAAATCCTCCTACTGAGGTGTCAGGTCTAAGGGATAACTATTCTGTTAAAATCATCTAAGATTTGCACCTAGCCTCATTCCTTGGTGCCATATGGATGGGGTAGCCCATAGTGAGAAAGCTTGGGGGGCGGCTTAACACTTTGCCAACATCACTAGTGAATCAATATCCCCTTAGGCTATTAATGATATGGGTGTGACCTCAAAGCCAGGGTGGGTGCCTGATAATCAAATAGTTAAGTTTGAGTTGAAAGTCGTGTAGCTCAAACATGAAAAAAATGACTGCAATATATACCTCTAATTTAACGATTATTAAAACTTAGGATGTACAGTTTCCTGAACATCCGATGAGATTTAGTACATGGTTACTACAGAAATATATGGAATCCACCAATTAGGCTAGACTGGTCTAATGCAGGGTAACAACCAATGTTGTGGAGCTGCAACAAAATTAAGATAACTCATTTGACTACTTTTGTACAAAATGATATTACTACGTTAAGCTACATATTTATCATCGTTTGTCCATAATTGGACAACCATCTCTCTGATGAGTTTCAAACTAGCCTAAGGTGCCCGCAAGGGGATTTTGTCATCCTTACCTTGCTATTGTGAAGCTTACAGAATTAGTGGATATCACTGAACAACTTTACAACCCGTTAAGCTAGTTACCGAAAACCAACTGTCAAAAATACAAAAGGACATAGACACTAAAGGCTGTGCACTATCCTTATGTGCCTCGTTGTCTAAATTCTATTGAAGTTCTTCTGCAACACAAAAACCCACATGGTTATCCCTTGTCCTATCATTGTTAGATACTTGATACATCATCAGAGTGTTTTGCAGCTTGCTTATATATATATTATACTAATATATAAAGGAATCAACAACTAAGCCGGGTACAGGTTTGAACTCGAATGATATGGATTCAATTGTGATTACTACCACTATAACTTTTAGGTTAATCTATGCACGCTCCCACACACTGTCCACAAGGTTAATTAAGGATTCTAGACCACAAACTTTACATAAGACTTTATAGGACATCCACTGCCGATTGAGCTGCCCACGGACTATTAGTGGTGTTAGCTTTATCAAACAACAATGCTAAGATTTATTTTGGAACTCATAGGTAGAATAGCTTTGATTGCCACAATAGGCACGCTGCTTATCATGCCCATTGCCATTCCATCTATGACATGTTTTTGGTTTATCCAAGAGCTTTTAGTTTGCAGTTCTCTACACATTTTCAGATTCTCAAAGTCCCATCAAGGTAAGTAATAGTCATACAGAAAATAACTCTACGATAATCTATTTTTAACAGCCTTAAATATTTATACTGAGCACGGAAATACCATTAAATATTTTCATTGTTGTTTAAGGACCAACTGTTGACAAAATCCTAGCAGTTTTTACGATAAAACCAAATGTAAGTAAAATTTCTAGAGAAATTAGTATGGAGTCTAGGGGCTAAATGACAACTCTTGATTGGGTGGAAGTTGCGGGGTAGCTGGGGATGTTAGTTAGGGTACAACATTTCCATGATGACACAAGATAAAGAAATGGTACATTAACAGGGAACTAGGTCCTCATGAATAAGGAGGGCCTAATTACTATATACAAGAGATTATTATAGCCATTCTCACACAGTTGTGTATGATTTTTCAATATTTTGGTTATTAAGAGATATTTTCCTATTTCTAAAGAGATGTAGATGTGTCTAGTCATTATTATACTTTTGAGCCACACTGCCTTTCTATATTTCCTGTATTTAGTATTTCTCTAGTTATTTATGGCAACTTAGAGCATTACATTAAGGCCCAACCTTGGATGTGGAAGAGAGAGGAAGGGAAATCTTACCTCAAAAAGGCCTTGGCTTTGTCTCAATTTGTTGGGTCCCTATAATACTAGTGATTACCCCATTACTATTGTAGTTGTACCCCTTATTGATATTGTTGTGCCCCTATTGTCCCTATATTGTTATTACTGGGCCCCATAGAATCCCTCTATTGTTATTTTTGTGG
>APFE031701345.1:194545-219749 GCA_000404065.3 Pinus taeda | reverse complement strand
TATAGACATATTTGGGCACTACAACCCCAATCATATATGTCCATAAACCAAGGGCTTCTGAGTCCCTAAAAGTGTTGTTTCATACCCTAAAGGAACAAGGTCATCTGATTACATCATCTCTCAGAAGTTCTCCATGGAAAACTGCTCAAAACTGGACCATACAGACTGCTCAATGCTAAGGGTGCGATGCATCTCATCCGCCACATGCAAAAAGTGTGATGCATACTAAAAATCCCTTCTGTAGGGTGTGATGGGTGAGAGTAGACAAATGGCAGAGACAGTTTGCAAGGTGGATGATCATGGAATCTTCCAGAAACTTCTCCTGTGACACTTGCCTATCTGAATTCGCCCAAGGATGAGTAAGAGATCATGAATCTCCAAGTGGAACCAAGAACTATCAGAGAGAGGACACTAATCAAAATACCAGAAGCTGGCTCACCCCCCTGCAAACATCTATATATGGATCCCTCATCCCAGAGATCCAAAGGCTGGAATCTTGTATTTTGTAATGAAGTGTTGTTTGTTTCTTGGTGGAATATCATAATGTTGGGTGATCTAAGCTTTTCATGAGGTGAAGAAGGGCTTTCATGCTGGGAGGATGACGCTGGATCAAATCAATGGGTTGTAATCCTCTCTTCTACTCTTTCTATCAATAAAGCTATTTAAGTTTTCCTCCACATTCTTGTATGTTTGATGATATATGCATTTGTGCGGTTAATATATATCTGGTCCTATATTGTTTATGATTGTAGAGCTTTGTACTTTGAAGGTATTATGCTGCTTTAACTTTACAGGTGCTCTTTGAAATGGGGTAAGCAAGGAAGGAGCAGCAAAGATCTGTCAAAGGGGAGAAGAAACAAGCAAGGAACCAAGCGAAAGACTGAGGTTGGTACTCTTTGCTTCTCTCCCATCTACTTCTCATAAAGGAAAACGAACGTAACTTTAGTTTGGTTTTTTCTAAGATAGCTACCCGTCTTAGTGGGACTAGCAGCTCTGAATGGACACTAGATTTCCTGATAACAGGAACACATAGCATATTTGAGAGCCATAAATGCCTGTTGTGCTTCATCAGTCTAGAGGAATGAATTTTTCTTGAGAAGGTTAGTGAGGGGCCTAGAAATGCGACCATAATTGTAGACAAATTTGCGATAGTAGCCTGTGAGACCCAAGAATCCCCTCAAACTCTTCAATGTTTTTGGTTGGGGCCAATCCTGCATTGCATGTATCCTTTTGGGATCCACCTAGACACCTACATGACCCACAATGTGGCCCAAATATTCGACTTCTTCCATGCCAAAAGAGAGCTTGGACAATTTGACAAATAATTTATGCTTCTAGAGTAGTTGCAAGAGCAGGTCTACATGCTGAAGATGTTTTTTCCAAGTGAGGATGTAGATGAGAATGTCATCAACGAAACAAGGAAAAAAAATTTGAGATATGGTTTGAGTAGATGATTCATGAGGCTTTAAAAAGTGGATGGGGCATTACAAAGAGCAAATGGCATGACCAAGAATTCAGAATGGCCTTCAAGAGTTCGGAAAGAAGTCTTGGGAATGTCTACTTCTTTCATGTGTATTTGGTGATAGCCCAAGCGAAAATCTAGCTTAGTAAAGAATTAAGCACCATGTAGTTCATCCAGCAAATCATCAACAACCAAGATAGGGAATTTGTCTTTGACCATGAACTTGTTGAGGGCCCTGAAGTCTGGACACATGCATCATTCGCCAACTTTCTTGAGCACCATGACCACTAGTGATGAATAAGGACTGATGCTAGGACGAATGCCAACAACTTCTAGGAGTTCCTTGATGATTTTTTCAATTTCGTTCTTTTGGGCGAAAGGATATCTACATGGGCACACATTCGACGATTGTGCCCCTCAGACCAAAGTGATGCTATGATTATGTTCCCCTCTAGAGGGTGGAAGCTCTTTAGGTTTGTCAAAGACCTACTGGTGGCGGTTTAAGACTTGTTGCATCTCAGGATGAATTTGAGGAGTAGTGGGATCGATGACCTAGATGGCATTAAATTGGGCGATAACTCCATGATGGCCCTTTTTCAACAACTTTTCCATTTGATGCGAGCCGATGATAGAAGGAGCACCTTCCTAGAGTCCATAGAGGGTATGGATGTGGTAATTCTGCTTAAAAATCATATATAACTCCTGGAAATCCATTGTGATCGGGCCTAGTGTGCGAAGCCATTCAGCACCCAAGATAATGTCACAACCACCCATGTTGATTGCAAACATGTGGGTCTTTAGGTGGTAGTCTCCCATCTGAAGTTTGATATATTTGCAGTGGCCTTCACATTTCATTGTCCTCCCATTAGCAATCTGGACCTGGAAATTAGATACTTCCCTGACAAAACAATGAATAGCTTTGGCGACTCTCTAATAGATAAAGTTATGAGTGCTGCAACTATCAATCAATACTACTATAGGGAGATGTTTAATAAAACCTCTAATTTTGAGAGTTTGAGGCCAAAATTTCCTGCCAAAGCATGTAGCGAGATAACTGGTTCTTCTGGTGTTGCTGGGAGCTCATTGTCTTGCTGGGTGTACTCAACTTCCTCCTCTAGTCCCTCAAGGGGTGGGGCTTCCTCAGATGAGTTGTGATCAGTAACATCAATTTGAAAGAATTTGGGTTCCTTGCATTTATGCCCTAGGGAGTATTTGTCATCACAGTAGTAGCACAATCCTTGTTTTCTTCTTTTAACCATTTCTGCTACGGACACCTTTTGAACCTTAAGTGTTTGGGTAGTTCCCTTAGCCTAGGTGGGGCATCCCTTGGCTATGAAATTTTGATGAGGTGACTGGGCAGCTAAAGCACGTTCCACTTCAATAGCCTTTGTGCAAGCGTCCATCCACGTAGGTGGGTGGTGCATCCGGACATGGGCTTGGATGGCTTCTTTGAGACCACTTATAAAACATTCCAAATAAAATTCATCTCCCAGACCTTCTGTGCGGATGGCCAATGTATCAAAGGCTGCAATGTAGTCTTTTACTATGCCTGTCTATCGAAGCTTAGTAAGATGACCCAAAAAATTAGATTCACAGTCAAAGCGGTCACAAATGGATTTTGAGAACACCTACCAAGTAATTTTCCTAGGATAGCATTTCTGATGCCGCTGCCACCATTGCCATCTCTCTTGGTCCAAGTAAACAACTCCAACACGTAGTTTAGTTTAAAAATGAAATATTGGTCCATTTGTGCTACCCATACTGCTGGATTAGAGCCATCAAATTTATACATATCCATCTTGGGTGGTTGAGGGTGGGAATGTTGGTGATTTCCATGGAAGTGAATATGATGGCTAGATTCTCCTTTAAGGTCTTCATTAATACCATGTGCCTCTGAATGCAACCCCAATGTGCTGCTTTTGAATATTTCCATGAATTGCTACATCTGGTCCGCTATGTTCTTGAAAGAAGCCAATTGTTTTTCAAGGCTCTCGATCTTCTTATTGGCCATGGCTTGAGCTCCGGTTTCTACCATACACAGATCCTAGTCACTTGTCGTCACTTTGAAAAAATTTGGGATTTCTTGAAAATTGAAGCTGAGAAGTGAATGGTACCATGACGATCAACTCGCCGTCCTGATTCTGATGGGCTAAGTCTCTTATAAGCGTCCTGGGAAGGCCTCAGACTCTTTATTTTTTATACTTCGTATGGAGTTTTATTCCCTGCTTATTAATACTACTGTTGGGAGTGGGATCCCCCAAGGGCAGTTTTGGGGCTAAAAGCCCATGTTAAGTCAATTTTTGTAATATAATTTAAAGACTCCACATTTTGTGGTCATGGAGGGCAAAGGTGTTATGTGTCAAAAAGGGTATTTCTCCCTTAGTTTTGTAAAGTAAAGTTGGCTATAAGATACCTACCCATGGTCCGCAGACCATGGGATTGTGTAAAAAGAGCTAAGATCTAAGTAGTTTAGGCATCAAGAAATAGAATGGTAGATCATGTAATAAAGTGATAACTCTGAAGAAGAAGTCTAAGTCTTGGGTCATAGTGTAGATATAGGCTCTGCAGCTGAGTGCGCAAAGGCCTAGGGTAGAAGTCCGCAGTTGAGTGCGCAGACCCCTGTAGCTATGTGCATATGCTGGACAAGGTTTGTGAACACTTGGAAGATATTAATAAAAGGAGTTACTCTGCAATTTTTGTGTCTTTGATATGTTGATGTGCTTTAATATTTTATGTATGAATTTCCTTTATTATGCTGATATGATGCACAAATGAATGCAATTACATTAAATAATCGAACGCAATTACGAATATCTGCTTACGTGGTGTTAACTTTAAGTATTTGATGAGCTAAGCAAATCACTTAGGATAATTGGGGAATCTGCACGACACATTTCCATAGTAGCATGAAAGTACCTAAGCCATAGATTGGGGCTGCGTGAAGGTCGATCGTATACTTTCGCAAAGGTATTAAAGGCTGGAATAGAGGGTTTGTCTTAGAAACCCTAGAGTGAAGCCACTTGTGCGAAGGTAGGGATAGAGAGAATCAAACAACATCAAAACCATCTCAAGGTGTGGAAACTTGGTTCTAGCATCCCCCCAAAATACTTCGGGTGAGACTTTGTTCCGCGCTTCGCGGAATGATGCCGAAAGGGCTAGTAGTGTAGGGATTTGTTTGGCTAATTAACAGTGAACCTGGGTCAAGTCCTCTAAAGCCAACAAATGGTTCCATTGCCGGGACCAGAATCTACATAAGAGATGTGTGATGTCATATCACCGGAATCCAACTAAGAGGGAGATTGGAGATTGGTTGGATAGAAAGATCCACGAATTCGTGGTGCAAGAAAACAGAAACCCGTGACTGACAAAGGAATAGTGGTTGGACAGATACATGTATACAGAGTTCCATGAGATCTTTTTCTGCTCCTTCACTATTGAGCTATACGAGTGGATCGCAAAGCTAGCAGATAGCCAAGGAAGGTGGAAACTTGACGATCCTATTGTGTGGACCCCAGAGCTAGTGCGAAGGTTGGAAGCATCGGAGGATAAGATCAGCTGCGTTGTTGATCATTAGCTCGATCGTGTCATAGGAGGATTTGTGACTAAATTCGCAGTTGACACCTCAGTCAGCTACATCGAGGTGGAGTGACGCTTTTTCAAAGGACCACGAGGTAGGTACGTAAAATATTTTAATACTTGGATTAAAATGATATTGTGAGAAAAATGGGTTATGCAGCTACCTTGATGTTCGGGACTATGCGAAGCGGAAAAACTTATAGGAACGAAGGAAAAAAGGGTTCAGAGTATAGCCCCTTGATTTCACCTCTGCAAGGTGACGAAGAAGGGATAGCGAAGGTTTCTCCGTGAAGTGCTATTTAGTTAATAAGACAAGGATTCCCACAAATACCACCTCTGCCCACACCACCTCTAACTTCACCACCCTCACTCCTAACTTCACCCATACAACCTCCACCTCCACCGCGGTTCAGTATGGCAAATACAGTGAAGTTGTCTTTGTTCAAAGGCATGGGAAATGAGGACCCGGACCAATTCTGGTTCATTGTGAGAGTTGTATGGGAAGCTCAAGGTGTTACTGATGATCATATCAAGAAGGTGACACTGGTTAGTTCTCTGCAAGATCGCGAGCTAACCTGGTATATTAAGTACTCCAATGATAACCTGAATGCTAGAGTAGCAGACATCTAGGCAGCACTGAATAGGGAATTTAGTAGGCCTAAATTTGAGGAGCAGTCGATTGTGGGATTCAAAGAGATCGTGATGCAGCCAGGTGAGACACCTTGGGAACTAGATCAAAGGCTGAAATGTACAATCCATGAAGCCAACATGGATTTGACAGATGGACAACATCACGAGTTGTTTGTGGCTTCACTACTACCACACTTAAAGAGTGCACTGTCACAGCAGAAGATAACAACTCAGGCAGAGGCCTTGGAGATTTCCATGAGACTACTTGAAACTTTGATGCAAGATCCTAATCTAGGAGTTCAGCAAATCCATGCGCAACTGAAGAATCTGTGCCTTGAGATGCAAATTCTGAAGCAGGAAAAGACGGTTTGACCAGAGGTACGCGAGGAGGTATGGTGCTTGAAATGCAAGAGTCAGGGTCATGACAAAGACCATTGCCCGGTCTTTGCAAACTATATTGCAGGAGGGGGACCGATGTCTTTAAGGCTAGAAGCTCAAGCAGGGCCTAGCGTAGGATCTGCATTATGGTTCTCTATCTGTCAGGTAGCCGGAAAACATGCCACGGATAACTGTCACTTGCTACAGAAGTTTGTATAGACACCACAATAATTGTTCTGCAACTTTTGTAGGTCGGTAGGGCATGATGAGCGTACTTGCAAGAGCTATGAACTGATGATAGATAGAACTCCCACCTATAGGGTTCAGGCAAAAATGCGTCCCCTTGACCAGAGCGCAGGAATGGCACGGGCAAGATTTCAAAGGCGCGGAAGAGGCCTAGGCGGAGGAGGACCTAGTAGGGGTAGAGGACAGTTGATTTGCTACAATTGCGGAGGACCAATACATTATACCCACGATTACACTAATCCAACACGTTCGTCGTGCAAGTATTGCACACTTTTGATCATGAAATGGAAGACTATCCTATGTTGATAGCTAGGATACGCGACAAAGGGGCGCTACCACCTTTGCCAACTCAGAACCTGCAAATGATGAGATTGAGCCGCGTGAAGAGGATCCAAATGTAAATATAGTGTTCAGAAGTGGAATTGCGACAAGAGATGACAAGGGGAAACAACTAGAAGATAGTGCATGGGTTCACAAAGCCCTGACAAAGAAGGTTGAGTTTGATTTGGAGCGCGCATGTGAAACCTTCATGGAAGCTAAGAAGAGCTTCACTGAGGCCTCCACCTGAGGAAGCAAGGGTAAGCCTGAGCAGGAGATAGACTCCTCTATGCTCATAACTTTCCTGGAAACCTATATGAAGTTATTGCAAGACAATAAGTCTATGAAAGGGTTACAAGAACTCATCAATAAATGCATTGGAACTGGGCCAGGTGAGCCACGCATAGTATGAAATATTAGCAAGCATAAAACAAGGATGGGATAGGAGATGAGATTGAACGCATATATAGGACAGTATGAAATGGATCAGGTCATTTTGGACCTAGGGTCAGATGCGAATGTCCTACCAAAGCAGACTTGGGAGCAGATGGGGAGACCTACGCTGCAATGGTCCCCGATTCAGCTAAGGATGGAGAATCAGCAGAAGATCATCCCCATGGGACAGCTGCAGGGGGTGACTGTGGATATTGAGGGAGAAAGCGCACTGGCTGATTTTGATGTAATAGAGATAGTGGATGACAACAATCCCTATCATGCGCTCCTGGGAATTGACTAGGCTACTGATATGAACGGGGTAATCAATCTGAAGAAGCAAAAGATGATCTTTGGGAAGAAATCGCTGCACGTAATAATACCCCTCGATCCTGCTAAGGGATCGCGCTCTGAACCTGTCCACGATTATGAGAGTGATGACGACCTAGAATGTATCTATAAGATAACTACGTGCGACCAAGATTGGGTGAATCCCACCACGAATGGATGAATTACATGATATTGCGAGAGTTCCTACACTTCAGACTCTGATGAAGAAATAGAACGTTGACAAAATTGGTTACATGAATTAACTACGCTGAATTGCAACATGATAACCCAATCATTGTGTTGTGTTATTAGAGGTAAGAAATCTACCTACTTATGATGGTCCGAATGAGGTAGATATATTTTTGGATGCATTTGAAAGGGAGTTACCAAAAAAGCAGCGCTTCCAAGCATTGGACTGGGCACTGCGCGCTACGCCTGCAAGATGGTGGGGTATGCACAAGGGAAGCTTTGATGATTGGTGCGAATGTAGGAGGATGATGAGAACACGATTTGGGAAGCCTAAGATACAACTGACAGACAAGTACGATGGGCAGAATGATCCACGCATGTATCTGGCCAAATGGACCCAGGCTTATGGAGAAAATCCCCAACCTGAGTGGGTGCACTTATTCTGTCATACCCTAGATGTTGTTCCAATGAATTGGTATATAGAAACAGAGCTTTTCCATGGGATAGGCGAATGGGGTATCCTGCGCAAAGGATTGATGATGACATTCAATTTTGAGGATGGGTTTGATAGTATTGATGAAGCACTACAAGAGGTGAAAGCAACAATCTTTAGGGTACCACAGGATCCTTTAGACCTGATTCAGCCTGAATGGGCCACTCAGCTGAGTCACGCGCTAGAATGTTATAATTTAACTGCTCAAGAAGAGGACGAGGATCCGCGAAATATTAACATTCCAGAAACATAAGGTCACCACGAGGTTTAGGGACCACAGATTGAGAACCCTAATATAACTGCACCATTGAAAATGAAACAAGTGAATATTGGTACGGAGGCAGAACCCAAATTCGCAAAGATTGTAGACTACTAAGATGATGCGACGATGGATAAGGTCACTGAATTGCTTCGTGAATACCAAGATTTATTCCCTAACAAGTTTATGAATCTGAAAGGAATAATTAGGGACGTAGGAATGATGAAGATCACGTTAAAACCTGACACGAAGCCAGTTATGCAAAGGCCTTACCATCTCAATCCAAAATATAAGGAGAAGGTCCGCTTAGAGCTAGACAAGATGCTCATGGCAGGCATCATTGAGCTTGTGGAAGAATCTGATTGGGTAAGCCTAATGGTGGTGCAAGAAAAGAAGTAGAAGGATGAGATAAGGATATGCATGGATCTTAGAAAACTGAATGATGCTTGTGTGCATGATCCTTTCCTGACTCTGTTCACTAATAAAGTGTTGGACAATGTAGGCAAATAGGAAGCATATTCCTTCACTGATGGGTTCTTTGGGTACCACCAAATCAAAATCACGCCGGAGGATAGGAGTAAGACAACCTTTGCAACTGAGTGGGTTGTTTTCAGTACACTGTAATTCTATTCGGATTGAAGAATGTGCCTGTGATCTTCTCGCGCGTGGTTGTTGCGGCATTCAAAGAATTTATTCATAAGATCCTGGGGGTGTATTTTGATGATTGGATTGTATTTGGGTTGGTTAAGCACCATGTAGGAAGCTTGCACCTGATGGTGGATACTTGTTGAAGGTACCAGATCATGCTCAATCTTAAGAAGTGTATGTTTTGCGTTCATTTTGGAAACCTATTGGGGCATGTGGTTTGCAGATAGGGATGGATGGTAGACCCCGCAAAGATTGTGGTGATGCTAAACTTGGAAGCACCGAGGAGTTTGAAATAGCTGCGCGATACTCTGGGAGATACGGGATATTACAGAAAATTTATCAAAGGCTACGGCTAGATCACCACGCCTATGGAGAAATGTTGAAGAAAGACATCACGTTCTGTTGGAATGATGACTGTAGGAAGAGCTTGGATATATTGAAAGAAAAGATGGTTACCACACCAATTCTAGTCCTCCCGGACTGGAAGAGAGAGTTTCATGTACATGTCGACGTGTCCTGTATAGCGCTTGGAGCAGTATTAACACAGGCTGGCAGAGAAGGATTGGACCATCCTATTGCATTCGCAAGCCACTGATTATCCAAAGCAGAGAAGAACTATTCCACCATTGAGCACGAGGGGCTAGCTATGGTGTATATGCTCTAGAAGTATAGGCACTACTTGGTGGGAGGCCATTTTAAGATGTATACGGATCACTCTGCGCTAAAGTAGCTGGTCAATAAGCCTTTGTTGGGTGGGAGAATTTTTAGGTAGCTCTTATTGTTCCAGGAGTACGATTTTGAAGTTGTTGAGAAGCCTGGATGATTGAACGCATGACCTGACCATTTGTCGTGCATCGAAATGGGGAAGGAACCTACTAACTTGGAAGAAGGATTACCTGATGTGCAACTATTTGTAGTGCATTTTGCGGATGGTCATTTTGAGGATATAATACACTTCCTAACAACAAGAACTGCATCGGAAGGATACATTGTCCAACAAAAGAAGGAATTAGTCGTGCGCACAGTAGATTTCTCTGCGATTGCTAGGCATCTATACAAAATGGGGACTGATGAGATATTGCGACAGTATGTACTTGAGTTTGAAAGAAGCAACATTCTAGCGGACGCTTATGGGGGTGCCGCGGGAGAACATTATGCAGGAAGAGCAACTGTGCAGAAGAATCTACACGGATGGTTGTGGTGGCCAACCCTTCATCAGGATTCAAAAGCATATTGCAAGGCGTGTGATGTATGTCAAAGAATGGGTAGACCATCGTGGAGGGATGAAATGCCTTTGAATCCACAAATGACATTGCAACTCTTCGAGAAGTGGACTATAGATTTTGTAGGACCCATTCAGCCACAAGGGAAGACAGGAGCAAGGTACATTGTCACTACGACAGAGTATTTGACTCGTTGGGCAGAAGCATAGCCAGTGAAGGATTGCACGGGCGCAACTACCGCAAAGTTCCTATTTGAGCATGTATTGACACGATTTGGCTGTCCAAAGATCTTGGTGAGTGATCATGGTACACACTTCCTGAATGAGATGATTAGTGCATTGACGGAGGAATTTCAGGTATACCACTAGAAGAGCACACCTTATCACCCACAGGTTAATAGGACAGTGGAGGCATTCAACAAAGTGCTCGAAAATGCAGTGACCAAGGTTTGCAATGCTTAGCGAAGTGAATGGGACCTACGCTTACCTGCAATACTGTGGGCTTATTTTACGACATGCAAGAATTTGACTGGACAAACCCCTTTTAGGCTTGTCTATGGTGTGGAAGTGGTAATTCCTATGGAATACATCATGCCTAGTCTGCGCATAGCATCTCTCATAGGTATGACGGATCGCAGAGCGTTGGAGGAGAGGCTCGCACAACTGGATGAGCTCAAAGAAGAAAGATTTTTGGTTGGATTTCACTAGCAGGTCCAAAAGTAGCGCGAAAAGGCATGACATGATTGACACATCAAGCTGCGCACATTTAAGGTAAATGACCTGGTTTTGTTATATGATAGTAAGTTTGATAAATTTCTAGGGAAATTCAGGATGCATTGGTTAGGGCCTTATGTTATTAAGGAGATTACCGACGGAGGAGCAGTACAGCTGGTCAAATTAAATGGAGAACCCTTCTTGGGAAATGTGAATGGCAGTCACTTGAAGCCATATATCGGCGGCTCGGCCATGTGACTAAATGAAAGTCTCTGGAAAGAAGTAATAATACTAACCTAAGAGAGAGACACGAGAGCATGAGAATATTTGTTAGTTATCTAGCGTAGTAGTTCACATAGACACAACGATCATTAATGCAAACACAACACACATTCAAAAAGATAAGTACCAAATCCAGCAAAATAGTTCAATTTCCTTAGTACATAAGTCAATGCTTCCTTCCAGTGATAACTGGTAAGTCTAATTAGGGGTTTGGAGCTCCCCTTCCAGTGGTGCTATAGAATGAGAGAAGGTTGTAGCCTTCTGCAGGTGGGTGCCTGCGTACTGGTATGAGTTTGCGGCAGTAGAAGATTGTAAGATGTTTTCCTTTATAATAAGCATAAGACAAAGACAATGACAACGGTTTATTTTCTCTCACATTAGGTTTCCACCTAAAAATCTTGGTGCCATCATGTGTTGTTATGTTTCTTATGTGTGATGGTTTATTTTGTTCTTACTTCTCATGGTTACTATTTAATTAAAGGCAAATGAAGTAATGATACACTGGTTAAAGTAAAATAGATGATGAAATGCATGAAAAAATAGTTAACAGGATATTTGTTGTTTTCCTTCATCATAGTTGTGTACATACGTTGGTTTAATTAACGATAGTAGTGTACAAAAATATGAATAAGAAATTGAAAGGTTTAAGTGAGTTTTAAAAATACTAATTCAACAACCCCCCGGTATTCTTCCCAATAGACATGGACTCCATGATGAAGTGGCAATTCCAAGTTTTCCTCTTGTTCATTTGTCTTCAATCTTCGTGAACAATTTGTTCAGTCCTTCATCTTCATGAAAGATTTGCTTTATTATTCATCTCCAACCTCCAGGAGACTGAAAATAGGGAGTCTTCAATTGATCTCGAACTTCCAACTTTTGTTTCAATCTGGTGTCCCTTCACCTTCTTGTGCAATGATCAACCTGTCTTTACAACTTCATAAGTGTCTTCTTGTATGGTCTCCTCCTCTTTCTCTTCAATCATCAACTTGTCATGAAAAGATATAGTATTTGCATCTGAAATTACTCATGACAATACAACATCAGTCTAAAAAACTCCTAGTCGAACATACTTCACGAAAATCATTAATGGAGTTGGAACTAGGTATTGAACTGGGAGGAAGGCTCAGGGATTATGCAGTGCACAGTTACAGAGGTCGAGAGTGGAGGACTAAGGCTTGTGACTGTTTAATGTGCAGTTCCGGAGGCCTAGGCAGAAAGACTGTGTAGTTGAGGAGCTCAATGAGGCAAGCTTAACCACTGAGATTATGCAATGCACAGTTCAGAAGAAAGAGGGGTCAAGGGATAGCATAATCAAGTAGATTAGGAAGGTCAAGAGAGAACTTGTTTCTTGCTATTGTGTAATGTGCGGAAGGAGACTGACTAGAGGGAAAATCTATGTAGTTGTGGAGGTTAGGAGGCCAGGATTGAGCAGTGTGACTGCGCAATCCTTGGAGATAGGAATTGTCCATTGAGCAGTTCAAAGAGGCAAGATAGGCTTCTTATGGCTTGAGATGGTGAAATGTGTAGTTCAGGGAGGCAGATTGGAAGGAGGTTGACTGGAGAAGGGTCGATTGTAGAAAAGGCCTAATTGTGGGACCAGAAAGCCGAGAGATGGGACCAATACATGACTTGAACATGATCACACACTTATATATGATCAACCGCTTGATAATGAAGCATTTACCGAAGGAAAAGAGCCCGAGGTCGGATGGCTAGACGATAGAGTTCTACATTGCTTTCTTCGAGCTTCTGGGCGGTGATATCTTGAAGGTTGTTGAGGAAAGTAGGATCTCGGGTTGTCTCTACAATGCTATTAATACCACTTTCATTGCCCTCATCCCTAAATCAGACAACCCATCCTCTTTTGATGACTTCCGACCCATATCCCTCTGCAATGTTCTCTATAAGATAATTTCCAAGATCATTGCCAATAGGATCAAGCCCTTTCTCTCCAGACACATCTCACCTCAACAATTTGCATTCCTGGAAAACAGGCAGATCCATGAAGCCATTGGCTCGGCACAAGAGGCAATCCATTCCATTTGGACTAAACATCTCAAGTGTATCCTGCTGAAGATTGATCTATCCAAGGCATTTGACCGTGTTAGCTGGCTTTATATAAAAATGATCCTCATCCACATCGGCTTTCCCCTAGCCTTAATCAATTGGATCATGGCGTGCATTACCTCCCTCGCTTTCAACATCTCGATCAATGGATCAGCCTCACATTTCTTTCACTCAGAAAGAGGGCTGAGACAGGGTTGCCCCCTCTCGCCACTTCTATTTCTCTTGGTCATTGAAGCTCTAAGCAGACTTATCATCTCGGCAAAAAGGGAGGGGACTATCAGAGGTATCAAAATCACTGATGTATGCTTCCTCACTCACCTTCTATTTGTAGATGATGTCTTAATTCTATTGGATGGTAGCGTACAAGACACTACTTCCTTCACTCGTATCCTAGAGCTCTTCTCAAAAGCAACGAGAATGGAAGTGAACAGATCAAAGTCCACTATCACCTCGGTGGGAACCACAACAAATGAAGCACTCATGGCTAGACAGGCTTTTCCTTATACCACCCAGCCTCTTGACAGAGGCCTTAAATATCTGGGATATTGGTTAAAGCCGACACACCAAAAGATAGCTGATTGGGTATGGCTAGTATCGAAGATAGAGAAAAGGTTATCATGCTGGAGCCACAGATATCTCTCCAGGGCTGGAAGACTAACACTGATAAAATCTGTACTAGAAGCCACCCCGGTGTTCTGGATGGCATTGGCCTGGATACCCCGGAACATACTGGTTAAACTACAGCAGCTGTGTAATAGATACTTATGGGCAGGCAACCAAGACAAGCGCATCTTTTCTTGGATCAGCTGGAACAAGATTGCCTTACCCAAGAAATGGGGAGGGTGGGGATTAAAGGAGCTCCCTATTTTTGCAAAAGCATTAGCAGGAAAAATGGGTTGGGCCCTACTGATGTCTCAAAGCCTATGGACCAGCATTACATTCCACAAATACATATGGCCTCTCAGCATCTACGACTGGGCAAGACTCCCGGAGTGGAATAAATCTGGAATATCTTCGATTTGGAAGGCCCTCTTACATTCCATGCCTCTCATTAGAGACAACTTGGTCTGGCGTATCAAAGAAGGGAATAGTGCAAGGATCGGACTTGACCCCTGGACAGGAAGTGGGGGAAGACATACCCTAACACCTGATCTGGTTGCACATCTCACAGCTCGGAACATTAAAGTAATCTCACAGATTGCGGACCAGGACCAATCAGATATTTTCCATCAAGCTTGGAAATCAGCACGCCAACTAAATCTCCCTAGAAGATGGCACACAGCATGGGAAGAATTCAGAGATGCCTTAACTGAAGCTCACATTAGAATTACAGAGGGCCCAGATGAACTTGTATGGAATCAGGCAGAACATGGAGTATACACACCCAAGGATGGTTACATACAGCTCATTGCTCATAAAAGACCCGAGGCAATTGCAAATTGGTGGCAGAGTATCTGGAAACAATCCGCCTCCCCTCGAGCAAAGCTCTTCAATTGGTGCATACTGCGGAACAAAATTCCAACTGGGGACCAACTCATGAAAAGAGCCCAGCACGGCCCCACGTGGTGCGTATTATGTAAGGCAGACTCGGAATCTTCAGAACACATTTTCCTGAAATGCAGTTCGACTTTGAACCTGTGGCAAAACCTCAAGCCATTCATTAACTACGCGGGCGATTGGGCTGGTACTGATATCATTAACGCATGGACTGTTTGGGAAACGAATAACAGAGGTTCCAAAACCATTAATCTTCCCATTATTGTAAACTGGGCTATTTGGAAAACTAGGAACAGAGTGATATTTGACAACAAGCCCATACAATGGCCACTGCTCAAGGCTAGTATAGTAGATGCCCTGAGGGAACTACCCGATCCCCCCCTCCCTCATCACGCCAACCTGCCCCTCCTCCTCCCATCGACCCTGGTACGCCTTGGGCTTTTTTCGATGGGGCGGAAAACCTGCAAAGCTGTGGAGGAGGCATCATCCTTCATATCTCTGAAAATCATCTCTACAAAATCAAGGCTGGACTGGGAACTGGAACCAATAACTACGCAGAACTCATCACTCTCCGCCACTTACTTCACTTTGCATTGAGGCACCACTGCACTAGCATCAACATATTTGGGGACTCACAGATCATCATAAATTGGATAAATGGCACAGCTACTTGTCACATGCACTCTCTCAGCATTATATTACATGAAGCACTGACACTCAAATCAGCTTTTAACAATATTTCTATCTCTCACATCTACAGGGAACACAACAAGGGTGCCGACAAATTATCCAAGGAGGCAGCGCTGATGGACAGAGGCATCTGGGAGATTACAGAGGTGAAAGATCAGCAGGAACAAGTTTTATCATCGACCGTATATAGACCTAGGATACCCAACCTTGGGTCAACAAATAGCTTATTAGGAACTGCTTTAATATAGACTCATACTGAAATGTTTTTTGATATTTTTGAAAAAGATGTACAGAACACTGTAACAGCTGAGCATACCCTGCGTGGTAATGCAACTTAACAGCAAAACTGATAATACTGGCAAATAGACACTCTCATGTAAATTTTTTGCTCAATAATGCAATATTTATGGATTTTTCCAGTGGCAAAAAAAAATGAAGCATTTACCACCCTAAATAAATATGTCCTTATCAAAACGACAATAGAACAACACTTACCTCCAAGTGTGACACTTAAGATACACTTTGCAACAACAGTGATGACACTAGTGAATCAATGTTCAAGACTTGGGGAGTATGTTTGATGAATTTTTTATGATGAATAAAACACAATAGTGTAGGAGAATGCATCAAAAATTCCCTTCAAGAATGTACAATTGACTCCCTTCAACTAGGTGTGACACTTAGGATACACTTTGCAATGATAGTGACAACAATAGTACGATAATGCATAAAACTTTGGGAATGGATATGGTACATGTCAACATGGTAAATAGGACCCATTGGTGCCAAATTTGTTTCTTGAAGTGAACCATAACTTCGATTTTACAACATGCGACACTTCCCATGCCAAAAGACAACACTTGCAAAAGTAATAGAAAAGTGAAAATGAAATCGCAAAGGTTTACAAAAAAGGAAAGTGACACATGCTAGTGCAAAGATAACGTGAAAACGACACTTGTTAAAGTGAAAGCAAGCAAAAATGGTAGTCATGAATGTGAAAGTGAAAACAAAAGTGCGTCATAGCGACAATTGAGAAAACTCACTGGAATAGAAGTACATTTGCAATCAAAGTGAGGGAGACTGTCAATGGAGAATGTGCACTGACTATCGACAAGTGTTACACAAGACATTGTGCTTATGGATTGCGCAGTCACTATCAGCAATGATTGTGCAAGCCTTATTTTTAATAGTTGTGCAGTGGTTATGTAAGCTTGGAATGAAAGAAGTGCACTTGTATATTATTCAAAAACTAAGCATGCATAAGCAAGTCACTTTCATACTCATAAGAAGACTTAATAGTTTACAAAACATCAGAGGACCACCAAGTGATCATAGAACGACAAATCACAAGATCCTCAGTAGGCTCCAAAATTCAAGTGTAAGCAAAATTTTGGAGGGTGTTTGTCATAGTGACAACAACCTTATTAAAGCATTGGAATAATAATGATTAACTTCATTTACCTACCCTTTACTTATGAGATATGCTCCTACCTCACTCTCTAATGAATAAATTTCACCACCACTTTGAGCTACAAAATTATCCTATAAAAAATTTGAGTCTATAATCAAGTAAGGATCATAACCCACCACCCCTCCTACTGTCATTTCTCCTAGGCAGTCCATAAAATACTATAAAAAAAGAGGGATTGATGTTCCTCATTTTGGCATCACCAACACTTTACCTTATAGGGAAAGGTGGTTCTTCTTCTTCTTCTTCCTCTCCCTTGTGATGCTTATCATGTCTTGTTTTCTACCTTTCTTCATAATGGTCTTATTTATGATCTCCTTGCCTATCTCCAATATTGGACAATGTATCAAGACCCAAATAAAACGATTTAGACTACACTCTAACATCCCCAAATCCACATAAACTAAAATTTGGTGGTTCATATTTAATAATTATCTTTTGCTTCTTACTCAGGGTTTCTACCTTAACAAGCTCTTGTTTTATGGTTTGGGGTTCTTCCTTAATAGTTTTGGAAGTCGAGGCAGGATCTTCTTGCTTTATAATTATCATGAAAACTTGTTTAGGAGGAGTTTTAGAAACAAAACTCCTTAACTTATCCTTCTTTCTTCTCATTTTTCTTCTATTGACCCCCAAGGAAAATATGAAAAAAAAGATCCCCTAAAAAATGGCATTTCATCAACAGAGGTGCCAAAAAGTGATAGGCTCTAACAATGTAGAAGCATAAAAT
The DNA here is from genome assembly GCA_000404065.3 of Pinus taeda. NCBI lineage: Eukaryota > Viridiplantae > Streptophyta > Pinopsida > Pinales > Pinaceae > Pinus > Pinus taeda. The sequence continues at coordinate 202,121 of APFE031701345.1, read as the reverse complement.
TATTTGAAATGTCAATCCGAGATAGTAAACTTTAAAAGCTTTATGCACTACATATGCCTTTTTCTTTAGCCTTATTTAATCACAAGATATTTCTATACAGTATTGACAGCTTCTATGTACATGATTTGTTAGAAATTCTAGATGGCATATTACAATTGATGTTAACTAACCAATAAGTAAATGAGCTTCTAAAATCATTCTGAAACCAATTTAACTAGCTACAAATTAGGCTCTACAGTTTGATTCATTTACTTCTTCAAAAATTGATTACGACAACTTGAAAACTTACCACTTGTAGAAAAATAAATTACACCAACTAATAACTTCTCATTGTAAGTAAACTACAACAATTGTTGCATAAATTAATCACAACTATTGTTGCATAAATTAATTACAACTACAGTGTTAAAGCTGAAATTATAACAAGATCTTAATATATAGCTACAACATTCAAAAGGAGACTAACTACAACAATTGATACTAAAACTACTATGAAAATACATAGTTCAACTAAAGAAATGCTTTTAAGATTAGATATGTCCTAAGCATACAAGAAACAAAATTTACATTACACAATAAAATGTACTTTAGAAAGTCATACACACATATACATTATCAAGAAAATAAATATACAACTAAGGGAAAAAAAGAGGAAATAAATATAACTATGGTTGAGGAGTGGCCCTTGCGTTATAGTTTGTTAAGTGATCACACATTTATATAGTCAACTAGCTCACATAAGAATTTAGGAACAAGTAGTTTCTTTGTATTTAGAGAAAATCATTAGAAAAACATTCAAACCCATTTAAGTTCTTTATTTTGTCTTTTATACAAAAAACTTATAACCATTAGGCAATTGTTTAACTATTTCATAGTAGTTCCTTCCTTGCATGAAGGGAAGTAGCAACTTTTCTATTAAAAAACTGTAAGTATCTATTTAATGATCGACTAGATACAATCCTAAATTAACCGTTGAATCACACCCTACATTCTGGCCAAGTGAATCGAGTGGTTTGAAATTGCATAAGCAAAATTCTATAGGGTTAACATAGGAAAATAATAAGTACAAAATGTGATTAAAAAAAAGGTAAATAATTTCAAATTTATATTATGATGTTTTTGATGAAAATTTGTGCTATAGTGTTTCTTTTACTCTTTGGCTCACATAACTGCAAAAAGACTTTGTAGCAAGTGTTGTTCTCATATCAACATCTCATTACTGACATAAAACTCTATAATGATTGTTGCTAATGAGAAATATTTGTAGCAAGTGTTACTGATAAGAGATTATATGGTCTCTTGTATAGACACAAAAACAAATGTGTGTCCCACTAAAACCTGCAATGTACACGTTATCCATCACAATGCACCAGACTACATAATTTAGTTATTTTTTTCCTAGAGGAATCGATAACTAGGCAGGCTTGTAATCGCCAATGTTACCACTATAACCTTTATGTGAACCACAGGTGCCCCGTGCATAGCCCACATGATTGATTGAGGGTATTTGAACCTTGAACCACAAACTTTTCGTAAGACTTCATATCATGACCATCGCTAATTGAGCTACCTCCTCGGGGCTACATAATTTCATTAAGTTCCTACCAAAATACTCATTTTCACACATAATCCAACCACGATAAACGTGACATATAGATGGAATACACTGAGTTTAAATGAGGAAATAGTATAGGAAAAAGGCTAAATTATGGGTGAAATGAATGGTTTAATGTGCAACCAAGGAGGACAATTACAGACTGCATCAATTGTCACTCTTTACATGCATACATTGTGACTCTTTTGTACGCTTTTTTTTAGATATGGACAATTTTCTACCATCCAATGTATTTATCCTTGATCATAGGGTATCTAAAAGAGATGTCCAGTTGTAGCTGCGATAACCACCCTCCAAAGTTTACCCATGCTTTGATTTTGGAGCCTTCCTTCTGCCATAGGAGTTTATCTTCTACTATCGTCAAGTATTCATGCTATGATAAAGACTTATCTTTTCATGTTTTGCTTGTGATGTATTGATCTCGGCTTGACATCTTTCAAACACAAGCTAACTTTTGACTTGACCTTGCAGCATTGTTGGGCTTGCCTCTAGAAACTGTGCAATCTTGGGAGGCAAGTGAACCTTGCCTCCAGAAATTGTGCAATCTTGGAAGGAAAGCCAACAACTACACAATCTTGGAAGGCAAGCCATCCTTGCCTCCAGAAATTGCACAATTCTTCTTGGCAGGCCAGCCTTTGTGATATTCCCACTTAGCAACATTGCTAAGGGAAATATCAAATTTTGGCCAGTTTTGAATTAATTCGCATTAGCACTTAGGAAGTATATGTTTAGAGGCCCCACGTGTATTTTTGATCAAATGTGAGCCCAAACATGGCCCACATGGGCAACACACTCTCATTGGAGTGAAGTTAGTGGGGAAAGTCGAGTTGGGCCCATATGGGCATCTTGGAGGCTCTTTAACAAATTAGAAAAGAGGCACTCATTTCAGTCATTCATTCCTTTATTCAGAAATCTTGTCTTTGAGATAACACGCTTGAGCTGAAGCCAAGTCTGCAAGTGTTATTTAGCACATGAGTGTCTCTGAGCGAAGATCTCAACCCTTGCTTCACTAGACTTCAAGTGCCAACCCAAGGAGGGAGTTTCATCCAATTCTTATTGTTCCAGTAGTGGGAGTGCGATTTTGTGGGGAGGAGACACTAGCAACAATGTAGGGATTACGCAGTGCTTGGAGGAGGCACACTTGGTAGTTGCAGAGTGAAGGGAGTTTGGGCATGAGATTTGAGGAGGTGTCTCAGAGAGCCCTTGCTTGAAGTTTGCAACTATTTTGGAGAATTTTCTAGCACTTTGGAGGACCATCAAACACAATATCTATTGCAAGTTACATCTTCCGCTTGTGGAGGAGGGGCCAAGCATTTGGGATCAATTTTGGAGTGTCAAAGAGGAAAAACCATTTCTGGGTTTTTGGTAAGGACCTCAAAAATAATTTGGCGGAATTTTATGGGAAAATTTGAGGGGTCAAACAGGGGTCCCAATTCAGCCAGCAACTAAAGGAGCTAGGGGAAATTTGGGTTGAAATTCCAAGGTCAACATTTGGCTAATTCCTTCATGGGTTTTTGTGGGTTCTTGGTGGAGAGCTCGAGGTTAAATTCTTAGAATTTTAAGAGCACCGACGGAGGCCCTAACAACCATTCTACATAGCTAACAACACACTTTCTAGGCATTTCAATGCAGAGCCAAGAAGAAACAGCTAGCACTCTTGGAGGAGATCTCATATTCATCACTTGGGCTTAGTTAGCTTGCCTAGAGCAAGCCCAACTGCATAATTTCAAGGGACCTATTGTACTTCATGATTTATTAATAAAATGGCTCAACAACGTAGTGTTTGGCTTTAAAATGGTGCTCTGATGGTTTGAGTAATTTTTTGTGTGTTTTTGTTATGTTTGCTTTGTGTATCATTGTAAATTTCCATTAGGAATATTACAACCCTGAGCATGAAATTTGCACAATTCTAGATGGAAACCCAACCTTGTTGATGGAAACTGCACAAAGCATCCCATGTGATAAGAAACTGCGCAATGCATTGAGTCAAGAAGTTGCCTAGTCTTTGGGAATTGTGCAATCCTTTTTGGCAGTGTGCATGTTAGTTTCCCAAAAAAGCAAAAAACCAAAACAATAAAAAACCATCCCTAGAAAAATAGGGATTCACTGATTAGTTTTCGAAGGTGGCACACTTACTATTTTTGGAACTTTTCGTCAAGTGTCGCTTTTTCCTTAATTTTAGGCAGGCATGTCATAAACCCTAATTGATCTAAATCTATATAATGGATGCCAATATAACTCATTTGTACATTCAATCTTGGAGCTCTAGCATTCCCAAGGAGATCAAGGGCCTTTGGTGGAGTTTGCGACACTTTTCCGGCTGAGTTTTGTTTTTGTCGTATTTTGTCACTTTTCCCATTTTTTTTTGTCGTTTGGCTTCTGTGAGTGTTGTTTTTCTTTTTTATTTTCATGTTTTTTGGTGTATTAATGTATATTAGCTTTTACAAGTGTTGGTTTGGTCCATTGTTCACCTTTCACAAGTGTCACATTAGTTTTCTTGTTTTTTTCCTTCAGTGGTCGTCGTTGCGGTGCCTCTTCTTACATGTTTGTTTTTCCTTTTGCATGTTTTTTTGCATTGATCTATCCATACTTGTCAGATTTTCACTTTAACATGCACCATCACTCAGATCTGTTATTTTCTTACACTCAGTTCGGGAAAATCTGCTCATCCCTTCGCCATGCATCACCTTGTATAGCTGAGCATTGCTCAAATTTGAGGTTCAAGCTCTCAACTAGGCCTCTAAGACTGCACAATGTGTAGTGAAAGGCTAACCCAATTGCACATTACATAGTTTTAGGGCTCAAGCCCTCACTCTTGGCCAATGAGACTATGCAATGTGTAGTCTCTACCTCGGTCTGCCCAGGCAGAACTGGGCATTGCATAGTCTCTAGCCTCAGGATGCATCACTGGTTGTTGATACTGCAATGCACAGTTCCTCCAGCCAGTCTCCCTCCTTTGACCTCAAGAATTACGCAATCCTCCTCATCAATTCACTCGTTTGTTGCTTGATCTTACTTTGAAACTTGATTTGTTGAAGCTAACTTATGTTTTCCATGAGTTCTTTTTCCTCCCACATGTATTGTAGGTGTTGAGCACTTCTCTTCATCAGTCATTGTTATCATGCCACCCAAGAGAATTGCTTCAAAGGATACCACAGAGAGAAGCACCAAGGAGGAAATTGAGAGTACGCCAATTTATTTGCCAGTTTGCTCAAACACTCAACTGTTTGTAGAAAAGGAATCAAATATCACAATGCAAAAGGTGAATGAGATTTTTGCAACAAGAACCTTCAAAGCAAATCTGGAAGACTGATAGGAGTATGTCAATGTCCAGAAGTCGACATTAAACAGGGTTTCATGCAGGTACCCAACATTCCCATGTGCAAATGTTATTAGCTGGATATTGTCCCACATGGATACAAATACTATGACTCTTATCAGTACCAATGAATGGAGGCTTGCTTCTTTTCTGGCAGCAAACTATCATCTCATGTACTATTTTCTTGAGCCAAAATCACTTATGGATTCATCAATGTCCAGAAGTCGAGGTTACACAGGGTTTCATGCAGGTACCCAACATTCCCATGTGAAAATGTCATTAGCTGGATACTATCCCACATGGATCTAAATACTATGACTCTTATTAGTACCAACGAATGGAGGCTTTCTTCTTTTCTAGCAGCAAACTATCATCTCATGTACCATTTTCTTGAGCCAAATCACTCATGGATTCAAAACCATCTACTTGAGCACCAAGGAGATTGTTAAAGGCTGGGTGAAAAAGCCAACAAAGTTTCGTTAGACACCCACCAACACCTACAAGTCAAGGTCTCTCAGGAAGGCCTATCAACTCTTAAAAATTTTATGTTGCAGAATCTATAGTCAATAGAGCACTGAGACCTTTCCTGAAGGGTGGGCTTTCGTATTGGAGCAGGTTGTGAATGAAGGTAAACCATTCAACTGGTCAGATTTGTTGGCTGAGTAACTGCAGATCCATGTATCTAACGCCCTTAGTCCTCCCAAGGGTGGGCAAGCTAGATTTTATATGTTTGCATATCTACTTGATGCAAACTATGCACACAATGCATTCCCTGGCATGAATTGGACTTGGACATCATGGGAGCTTGTCGTGTATGTTTATTGCAAAATTCTTTCAGAGTGTAACCATAGAGGAGTAATGGAGAAGCTAATTGATCACTTCCTCATTTCGTTGTATAAAATGATCTTTGAGGAAGAGCCACCTTAAATGTCACATGGGGCAATGGAAGCATTATCACAAATAGCATATTGGTTTGCCTTACTGGATGGCACATTCCTGAGGGTCTTCGGTGGACAAAAATCTCTACATTTTTACCGAGGTATGTCATCAATAAGCTAGTTGTTAGGCCCCTATACTACTAGTGTAACCCCTTATTGTTATTATTACAACCCCCTTATTATATTTTTGTAGCCATGTAGTCTCCATATTGTTATTATTGTGCCCCATAGAAGCCCACTATTGTTATTATTGTGCCCTTACATTATTATTGTTATGCCGACTCTAATTATATTATGACCCCTTAGACTCCTATACATAGAAAGGAGGTCTTATCATTTGTATCATCTAAGAATTGTTCATTTGTGTAATGTAAAGGAGGTTTCCCCCTCGAAGAGGCTTATTTCAAAGGCATTGATCTATCTCTTCTATCCTTTTGTGAATTGGTTTCATAACATTTGGTATCAGAGCTTTGGATTCTAGTGTTTCGCTGCTCCAAACAAGTCATCCTCGCATTTTCACTATAACTTTTCTTCTGCGAATTTCAGATCTTGTCTCGCTATATTTTCATAGATATGATCTGAGGAAGTTAGAGATTTTACAGACTCCCGAATTACATTCCAAACAGGTGACTGACGGGAAATCGTCATAACATTTGTTTTGAGCATCAGATTGAAATTTCGTAAGAAGTTTCAGAAAGAGAACTTCATGTAGTTTTCGATGTATTAGTTTCAAGTACTAAGGTCGAAACAATGAGACGTGGCACATCGTACAAGTTCACTCTATTGAACTAGCCTTTAAACAGGTCACCGTGGAAGATTTGGCATAACTTTTTCTTGGATAACCAAATTCTGATTAGACTTGTGGGGTTAGAAAGAGAACTCAGAGAGCTACCACAGGAAGAAATTTTAGAACTTGGAGATCTGAAATTACAAAGTTACAGCCATTTCAAGATCGAGCTCCTAAAATCAAGAAAAATCGAGATGAGGAGGTTTGATGGCGAAGATCCGGTAAATTGGATACTACATATGGATAAATATTTTGATCTACATGGTGTACCACTGTTACAAAAGGTATGTATTGCATCTTCATATTTAGAACAAGATCAATTTTTATGGTATAAAGGGCTTTGTTCTCGTAAACCACTTGTTACATGGTCAATTTTCACAAAGGAAGTTATAGCACATTATGAGGATACAAAAAGCAACACCTTCTTTAGAGAAACACCACAACAATTGGAAGAAAAAAGAGCAAAAGGGCTTTGTTACAAAGTGGAAATCAAAATTATGGAAACAAGGAAGTCTACCCCCACAACTATAAAGATGGAAGTGTTTTTTCTCCTAGCCTTCCACAACCTACAAGGGTTACACCACAACAATTGGAAGAAAAAGGAGAAAAAGGGCTTCGTTACAATTGTGATAACAAATACATTAAAGGTCATAAGTGTGGTGAGAATAAATTATTTTACATTGATTGTGGAGAGGAGGAAGAAAAGGATCAAGAAATGTCAAAAGAAGAGTATATACACTAGGAACCAACCCGAGAGAAAGAAGAAATGAATATGACCATATCTTGTAAAGCATTAGAAAGAATTACTACTCCTCAAACTCTTAAGATAGAAGGACATATCAAGAAGAAAAAGGTTCAAGAAGTGAAAGACCACATCAAGAAAGAAGAAATGAATCTGACCATATCTTGTAATGCAA
>APFE031701345.1:174120-193397 GCA_000404065.3 Pinus taeda | reverse complement strand
GTCTTGTCATTTGTATCATCTAAGAATTGTTCATTTGTGTAATGTAAAGGAGGTTGCCCCCTCGAAGAGGCTTATTTCTAAGGCATTGATATATCTTTTCTATCTTTTTGTGAGCTGGTATCATAACACTAGTCATCCAAGAAGTTGTGTATCATCTCTCCACAAGGTTGTCGGTGGCCTTGCATAGGAAGAAGAAACCACCTTGCTCTAATTTTCCTATGCAAATCAGATTGTATGAGATTAAGAGCTTGAAGGTCACGGATACCATAGGGAAGGTGGTAGAAAAGTTTGCATTCAGTACTTTGGACTTCAATCCATACGATCCTTGGAATGTATGTAGAGACCACTGTGCAAGGATTCATTATCAATGGATAAGCGAGACCTTTCACTAGCCAAAGGAGGAACCATGGAAGAATTGTTACAATGCCTCCAAGTCTCACGAGTCGATCAATTTTGTAGGAACTTCACAGATTACTTTGTAGAAGGAAGCTACTGTAGAGGCAACAAGCACGTAACCCAATACACGACAATGGAAAGAGGAAGGTTGTGCACATTCAAGGGAAGAGTGAAGCCATAAAATGAAACCATATCCAGTCATTATGAGAGTGGCTATAACATCATAAAAGAAGAGGAAACAGAGGGTGCTGGAAGTTGAATGAAATCATAGGGGAGAATAGCAGCAAAGGAGGAAAGAAGAAGAAGAGAAGCAAAAGCAAGAAAAAGAAGAAATGTTAAGAGCAGAAGTAATAGCAGAAGAAACAACACAAGGATAAGTTGAAGAGCTAGGATAGAACCGAAAATCAGAGGGGGAGAGAAAATAGATGAAAGACAAATAGCTCGCTCAAGAGATAGAGGAGTTGATCAAAATTCAAGACATGGAGGAACCGTATGTTTATGGAAACTACAATTTGACTTACGATGAGCTTCATAAAAATATTGTACAAGCAAGGAAGAAGCATTTTTGGATGACCTCACATCTCCTGCATTAATCAGAGAAAGGGTGATCATGATAGACACCAAAACAAATCCAGGTGCCATTGTCGCAACCAACTTGGCCTTTGCAGGTGCTTCGAAGTCAAACACGGAGTATTTGATGGTCAGGAACAAACAATTGGCAAAGAATTTGTAGGATGCTAAGCAAGAGGTTGAACAACTTTGATCACAGGTACATAACACATCTTTCACACAGTTCCATGTGGAAGAACTGAAGGAAGTGATACTTAGTGAAGTATCGACACTTGGAGAGACGATGCAGAGTCTTTATGAGGAGCTCGTCATCATGCATAAGGCAGTTTTCCACTTGCATGGATTGGAAAAAAGGTGTAAATATTTTGTCAAAACTCTCTGGAATGTACAAGATGCCATCAATGTCATGCATGAATGGTAAATGCAATATAAAGGGGCACTGCTTGACTTGGGAAAGAAAACAAGGCAAGAGGCAGAGTTGAAGAAGGAAAAGGTATTAATGCTTATCCAAAATAACAAAAAACTCACCTTGTTCATTACCAACACTCGGGCCTCATATGCACATTTGTACAACAACCTGGACTTCTTGGTGAAATCACATGGGATCCCATAGGTCGGCTCACTCACAGAGATCAAGCACATGGATTTGGTTAGGCAGGAGATCGAAGAATACTTGGAACAATTGAGACAGGTAGGCATCAAGGAAGATATTTAAATAAACAAAAAATATATGCACAAGTACATTGGTAGCCCTGTCCAAATCAACAAGATGTTGCTCCTACTCAAGAATGAAACACAAACCGGTTCCAAGTTAGTCTACCCAAATGCCATGGAGACTAGAGTCTGCTTCTATACTGACAACATCTCACAGTTTGGGGATGTCATCACTCAATACAAAGCTTGGCACCACTTCGTAACCGAGAAACATCAAGTGGAAGTTGTTGGGATAGAGTTTCCCTAAACTTAAGCTTGATTGTTTTGTTTTATTAGGTTGTCTAGTTGGCTCTACCCAATTTTTTCTTATATGGGTACGAGTAAATTGTAATATTTTTTTGTAATTATTTTGTCAGTGGAATTCCAAGTGTCAATATTGGAATGTGAAGAGTCACAATGTAATGAATGTAAAACATCATTTTGTAAAGAAGTTGAAGAGTCATGAGGGAAGTCCAAGAGTCACAAAGGGGATTTGAATAGTCACCCCCTCTTGTTATAAATATGCCCTCATAACTCATGTAAAGGGATTTTTGGGAGCCAAGCTTTTGGCTAGGCTTTTAGCTTAGAATCAGGGGCTTAGGAGTTTGTGAGAGCCTTAGCATATTCGTAGAATAGAGGGAGTATCTTTCTTTGGAGGAGCAGGTGCTCACTTCATGTTCCACTATTCGGGCTAGTAGTCCTTAAATGGTATATGTATGGTTGGAACTTTCACTTAATAAAAGCTCATAGTTGACATGTTTTTATGTATATGTTGTGAATTTAGTAGGACTATTCTTGCTATGTTTGCAATGTATGTTATTTAACTTACGCTTATTCTTATGAACTATTTCGTTTGCATTGTTATGAATCTTGTTGAATGTGTGTTGTTGTATAATTCCATCATTGTTAACTTATGAACTATTTCACAGATTAACTTGTGATGTACTATTACAGGCTTCTAAGGGACTCACTCATTTTCCCTTCATGTGTTATAACCTTCCTGCATTTCACTTGACCTTCCACAGAGTCACACACTTGTTCCCACCATAGTCACCATGCATCACTCTATGCATTATTGTATCCAAGGCATATCATAAAAACCCACTGCATTAACAATCAAGTCGTATTCTGGATGGGACTCCTACACCAAATGGTGTGAGTTCTAATCGGGACTTCATATTAGGGAGATCCCCTGAATGTTGGCGGGTCCTACAACGTCAACTTGTCCACAAAGAAATTATGGAGGAGGCTACAAAAACATTTTTTTGCTATATGGTTCATAGTCCCCGGAGACGGTGACTATTACATGCATGTAATATAGTTCTACGTAGATTCACCCAAAGGGATCACTTCCTATTGCCTCAAACACAAATCCTAGCCCTGAGAGTATCGAGAGAATTAAACCCGTGACCTCTCAATAATATAGGTGCTTCAACGAAATGAATTCAACCAACTGAGCTAACCCTATAGACTAAAGAGGAGGCTAGCAAAACAAACATGATGTATACATGGATTTTACTAGGAGAGACACTTTCTCCCATGCTTCATCATTACTATACATATCCTTATAATGAAAATGATTTTATCACCATTGTAAGTTATCTTAGGGGCTTACTCTCTAATAGCCTTCACTCTCATCTTGGGTAGTTTAGGGGGCATTCTCACTAACAAAAGATGAAGACTAATCATTATATGCCTTATGACCAACATATATGTAAACTATGAAATTATAAACACAGATTGGAGAACACTTCATTTTCCCCTATTTGATATATTGTAATATTCATGGTATTACTATCATTTTGAAGATATTACACTTCCCAGTAAAAGGATATGTCAAAACTCAACTGATAATAACATAATATTAGAATTATGGAAAATCATCTTTTATTTTTTTGACAAATATTATAAATCGAAATCTAACAAAAATTAAAATATTTCTAATAATTATTTTATTATTTATTTTTAATAGCTAGAGAAATTAGTTGGTCTTGTATTTGGGTGACACAAGGTCAATTCCAACCACTACCAATGTAATCTTTAGGTAAGAATTAGGCAAGTGAGACACCCACGATTTTTGAACCTATAAACATTACGCCAAAAGTACCTTAACAATACATTGATTAACTAACCATCCTACACCCATAAACAATATTTGCGCTAAGAGGCGCTCTACAACTTGGTATAAGGAGGATGTGTGTAATGTAAGTAAGTAATTAAGTTTTTTAACATGTTTTAAATGTCGGGAATATATATATATATATATATAGTTAGAGATGTGTAGGCGTAATGTAAGTAAGTAAAATGTAAGATGTCAAATGGGAGGGGGAGAGAGAGAGAGAGAGTATGATGGGGGGTGAGATAGAGGGAGGTGGGAGAGAAAGCCAGAAAGACGAAGGAAGAAAGAGAGGACTCAAGGGAGAGAAGGAGTGAGGAAGGGAGAGAGAGATGGAATTGGAGGGGGGGAGAGGTAGGGAAGAAGAAATACATAGAGAGAAAGGTTGCTAAGGAGAGGGAGTGACAAGGGAGAGATGGAGAGAGGGTGAGGGAGAGAGGATAGTGGGAGGGAAGAGAAGGAGAAGGAGAGAGAGGGAGGGAAGGGGAAGAGAGATAGACAGAAGGTGAAGAGAAAAAGAGAGAAGGGGAGATGGAGGAAGATATAGATATAGATGGAGAGAGAGAGAGAGAGAGAGAGAGAGAGAGAGAGAGATGGGGAAGGGGAGAGAGGGAGGGGGAGATACAATGTTATTCCTTAAAATAAATGCAATGATTTCAGTGTAGATGTTGATTCCTAATCCTATTTGATTGATTACACTGGATGCATTGATTTCAGTGTAGTTGTTGATTTCTAATCTTATTTGATTGCTTGCACTAGATGCATTGATATGAATGTAGATGTTGATTTCTAATCCTATTTGATTGCTTGCACTAGATGGATTTATTTCAATTTACACGTTGATTTCTAATCCTATTTGATTGCTTGCACTAGAGGCATTGATTTCAATATACATGTCGATTTCCAATTCTATTTGAATGCTTTCACTAAATGCATTTACTTCAGTGTAGATGTTGATTTATGATTTGATGTAGCTAGATGTATGATGTACATTAATTTAAAAGTAATTAGATTAGTAGTGTGCATTGATTTCAGTGTAAGTATACAATTTTTTTTAATGACGCGCATTAAGGGAAGAGAGAGATAGAAGGAGAGAGAGGGAGAGAAGGGGAAGATGTTGATTTTTGTGTAGCATCAGATGTGCTATAGCTCCGAAATTTCGGGGAGGGGCTAGAACACATGAGATCTCCAAGACCTAGAAATCGTTTGGAGAAATTTCGCCCAGAGTGCACGTTATTCAAATAATTAATTATTTTTAATGGCGCCTAAGTTAAAACTTAGGAAATTAAAATAATTAAAGTGAATTAATGTAAATATGGGTGAGAAGCTTCTAAGTGACGAAGATCAGGTCTAATTTAATAATAGCCATTGATTAGAGATTAGATCACGGTCGTTGATTTCTCAATAGGAAAAGTATAAAGGAAGGCTTGGGGTTAGTTGAAGAACACACACATGGAGAGCAACACTTGAGCTAGATTGAAATTTTGGGGTGTGGTTTCCTGAGAATTTTGAAGTAAGCTTCTAATGCAGAGAGGGGCAGCTCAGCAGCGAGACTTTTGTCCAAGGCCGAGAATACATAACAAAGAGGTAGTGCAGCTCCAAAGAGAGACAATGCAGCTCCAGGAGGTGACGCAGTCACTTAGAGGTAGCGCCGGGGTTTTTGTGAGGCAGGTCGAGCATTAGTTCAGCAGATCAATTTCTAAGCTGAGAAGGCTCACCAGGAGGGTTACACAACACCTAAAGGAGGTGACACAGTCCCAACACAGAGATGGGAGCAACCATCATTGCGCAGCATCGAGGACAACGCAATCACCTGTGGAATTTGTTCATCCAGTTGATGGATCCGCCAAAACATCTGTCTCCGATAGAGTTACTTCTACCAGGTTTGTTCTCTATTGGGTGAGACAGATTTGGCACCCTAGTTGTATTCATAAATCTGCTAAATAATAAAACCCTCATATATGTTGCACCGGTTTTCCCACACTGGGTTTTTCCGGGGACGTTTAGTCTAAAAATAAGTATGTCCTTTGTGTGGTTGTCTCATTTATTTTTTTCAGTACTTGATCTGTATATTGGTGTAGGTTGTAGTGTATTTGCATTAATATTTTCTGAATATTTCCGAAAATAACTTGTTAAAATGAAGAACACAAGTAGGTAATGCAAATCAGTTTACTGCAGTAGGATTTCTGATTTGTTAGATTCAGAATTTTTCACATCGTATCAGAGCAATTGCAGATAAGACTAAAGCCATCAATGAAAGGACAGAGGAAAATATGTTCGTGAAGACACTTGTCCTGAGAGACAGCGTAGTTTTAGGCCAAAAGAGCAAAGGAGGGGTGACACAGTCACCAAGGGAGGCTCACGTAGAGCCTCCATCAGCCTAATTGGGTGACGTTGTTGCTGCATAAGGCAACATAGTGGTTACTGGGCCAATGCAAAGGCTATTGAGTCTCATTTTTCCGGTTGTTGTGGCTAGAGGTGCAGTGCATATTTCATCTGGAGTTGTTGGTTGGGTGTTGATTCTGTTAGTGCGGAATAGTACCTAGTGGGGCAAAAGAAAAGTAAAGGGAATCAGTTCCTCGGAATATTTCTTGTCAAGAAATCTTCAGTGCTAAGCAACAGGAAAGAGAGATCAGAGAGGGGTGGTCCAACAGTGGTTGGCAGAAGTATTTCCATGAAGGAAATCGAAATTCAGAGGGAGCTTATTCCTTTGAGGATTTATAGAACCAAAGAAATCTAGATCCAAGTTTTGTTGGGGTAGCAATGAAACAGGGAGAAGAGAACCAATTCGAGATTCATTTGAGCAGAGATGGTCATTAACAGACTAAGGGATCATGATAGGTTGCATGGATCATCCAACTTTGTCCCCTGGAAGGCCAAGATCCTGGCAGTGTTGGATTAAAATCTCATTAAGGGTTATGCCTTGAGGATGGTAGTTGTTTCGGTTGATGTTGATCCTCTCAAGAGGTACAAGGAGGCTCAGGCAAAAGAAAAGTGCATGATCTTGGATGGGGCCAAGGATCATGTGATCCAACATATTGCTGAGAAAGACACGGAAAGGGAAACGTGGGAGGCCTTGACCACATTGTATGAGGGAACTTCTGTTCAGTAGAAGATGTTGCTTGATATTCAACTGAGACAGTTTCAGATGTAGAAGGGAGAAGAAATCGATCCCTTCCTTCTCAGTTTGCAAAGAATCCGTGACCATCTAACTTCCATAGGGGCTATACCAGATGCTAAATTTATGGTTAGGACTACCCTGAATGCAGTCACTAAAGACTGGGAAACCTTTGTCCAAAGCATCTTGGGCAGGGTTTCTCTTCCCAATTGGGAGGAGATGTGGGAAGCTCTTCGACAAGAAGAGATCAGACGATGGACCAAGGTGGGAAGCAGCAACAGAGGGGTAAGAATCAAGAAGGAGGAATAAGAGGATGAAACTCTCGCATCAACAGAATAACAACTGCAACAGAAACAAAAGTAGAAGGACATATCTAAAGTGAGATGCTTCAGATGTGGAGAAATGGGTCATTTCGCCACTCAGTGCCCTCAGAAGAAGAAGGGCAAAGAAGATAAGTCTGGCGCAAAGGCTTCTCCAGCGCAAGCTGACAAAGAGAACGATCATGATTGTGCCATGAGTGCTCATGCACCTCAAGAGAAGAGGTGGGGTTATATTGAGTCGTAGTCAGGAGGACTGCATAGAGGGCATGATACTTGAGGTGCCCAAACTCTTGGATCACATATGGCTGCGGGATACCTTAATGATAGTAGCAGAATGTTGGGATTCAGTTGGTGTGAGGGATGATGGAGCAACAGTGGCAAAACTAGAGCACCAAAGTGCGAAGCAACGCAATGGAGTGTTGCAGTAGTGCGGAAGACACAAAACAGATACAACATCAATGCAGTAGCATCAGAGGGTCAGCATAAATTAGCAGCAGAGGTAGCTTCAGTGTCAAGGGGCATCCAGACTGACCAACATGTCATCTTTTGGGTGGCTTTTTAGTTACTTACTTATCAGCAACTGAGTTTCAGTGCAGCAGTTAGCAATGGCAGTGATATGGGCAGCATGATGCAACATATTGAGAAGGAGTTGTAGTACATATGCAGCAATGACAGTGGCAGTGTCATGGGCAACAATACAAATTGTAGCAGCGCAGTGGATGAAGGGCAACAGCTTGAGCATCAGCAGCACAGAGGACCGATGTCATGGATCAATGTGATACTTCTGTTGGGAAGTATTGTTATATCACATTCCTCACTAAA
Source organism: Pinus taeda (assembly GCA_000404065.3). Lineage (NCBI taxonomy): Eukaryota > Viridiplantae > Streptophyta > Pinopsida > Pinales > Pinaceae > Pinus > Pinus taeda. The sequence goes on along the minus strand of APFE031701345.1, from coordinate 185,362 downwards.
AGGGAGTATTGATTTTTTGGTAGCATCAGATGTGCTCTAGCTCCAAAATTTTATGGAGGCACTAGAACACATGACATCTCTAAGACCCAAAAATTGTTTGGAGAAATTCCACCAAAGTGCATGTTATTCAAATAATTAATTATTTTTAATGGTGCTTAAGTTAAAACTTAGGAAATTAAATTAATTAAAGTGAATTAATGTAAATATGGGTGAGAAGCTTATAAGTGATGAGGATCAAGTCTAATTTAATCTTAGCTGTTGATTAGAGATTAGATCACAACCATTGATTTCTCAATAGGAAAAGTATAAAGGAAGGCTTGGGGTCAGTTGGAGAACACACACAAGGAGAGCAACACTTGAGCTAGATCAAAATTTTGGGGCATGGTTTGTTGAGAATTTCTGTTATGAAACCACCTCACAAATAGATAGAAAAGATAGATCAGCGCCTTAGAATTCAGCCTCTTCAAGGGGACAACCTCCTTTACATTACACAAATGAATGATTCTTTGATGATTCAAATGACAAAACCTCCTTTCTATATTTAGGAGTCTAAGGAGTCACAATATAACCCAGCCAACCTAACAATAATAATATAAAGGCACAAAAATAACAATAGAGGGATTCTATGGGGCGCAGTAATAACAATATGGGGACAATAGGGGTACAACAATATTATAAGGAATATAACTACAATAGTAATGGGGTAATCACTACTAGTATAGGGACCTAACACAAGCTGACCAAGGGAGGAGCCCATAAGGGGCAAGATTTTGTTGCACTATGCATTAAGTGCAATTGAAAGGTCTGGAGCTTATAAATAATTATGAATGTATTCACCTAGCACATGTGGTATATACCTTCCACAAATAAAAATGAAACAAAGAAATTTCATTGGTCAAACCCTTTGTTATGTGTCAATTTTCCAAAGGTTCGACTTTCATGCACCAAGTGTTGAAAGAAATGAAGAGCCTGCATACAATTTGATCCCCAACCGCCGAGAAGGATGATCACAACAACATGATGTGTAGATTCAATCAAGGTTTCTAAATGAGTGAATATGTTACACCAAGAAGAGGAAGGACAACGTAAAAACCAAATAAATTAGGCATTTATCTAGTTGTGTACTATCTATAGGGATATGAATATGAAAGTAATAAGTGAAGCTCTTTATTATCTTGGAAGAATGGGTCCCTTATTTGAAATTATGCTGCTTCCATCTTTGAGTAATAATGTTTTGGGGAAAGCAGCCAAGAGGGTATCAAATAACATTTATAATGGAACTCTTGAGGGTGATAAAGATCTAGCATGCCATGATAGAGGATTAGATCTTCTCACACTTAGCGTTGCTAGATCTTTTCTTCATGGAGTTGAAAAAAAAATCTCAAAGGTTTGCATAGCTACCATTGACACTTTGATACGGCTCAATGGATTCTCTAAGAAATTTGCTGATGATGCACTGGACTTATTGATGGATATTTTAAATGATGATTCTATAGAGGTTCACATGCATACCTCTCCACATGGCTCATGTTAATCATTTGATAGTGCAGGACATATGCATATATTTCTTGGTATGTTTGACAACATCAACTCTGATATATGGTCTGCAACAAGGAAACTTTTTGGTCAAAATAAAGCTACCCAACATATCTATGTTTAAAATGACATTTGAAACCCTTATTACTAATCTAGACAAGCATCCCCACGATGATCAAGATATTATCTTTTTTATCTATTGCATGGGAAAAATCCATGGCATATATGTCTTGTGCTCTGTGAATGAATTTGTAAAACAGATAACAACGTATTCAAATGAGGATTTAGGTCTGGATCAACCTCAAGTAGCAGCGTTTGATCATGATGTTGGCAGCAAAAGTCTCAAATGTGGGAATCCTCTTTCAAATCCCAAAAGAGATGGTACCATATGAAAAATGTTTCCATGGAAATTTCATTAGTTCTCTAGGAACAAGCTGTAACTATAAAAATGCAGAGTCTAGACACGAAAGTTAGAACATATAAGAGTTAAGTAAACTTGTCCAGAAGCAATTTTGCGTAGAAGAAATTTTATGAGGAAACTATTAAAGTTAGTAGATGCCAAGCCTTGTGTGTCCTAACTATTCAACTTCTATAGCTTTAATATAAGTCTTATGTGGAGATTGATCAAATTTGTGTTTATGGCCTACTAGCTTCAGTGATTACAGTTGGTACTGAATCTATTAGTTTTAGTAGCGCTAATATTCAAAGTAGTTTATTTGGAGATTATTTACTGGAAATGCTTATTCTAGGTATGATCCAGATGTCAAGGGTTGGTTGAGTCAAAGAAAACATGTCTTATCTTTTAATTCCCACAATTTTGAGAGAGATATGAACAAGATTTAAATTTCCAGATGCCATTTCTTGTAGATTTTCAGCTTTCCAAAAACGTGTTGTTATATATGAAGATCATAGCCTTTATGTGCGGGATGTACTGAGAAAAAAAGAGTAGGAAACTTGTTGTGCAAGTTCTGAAGATCTCATTTGTGCAGTGAAACTTCATCTCCACATTGCACATCTGAAGAAATGCAGCACCTCTGTTGTGCATTTGAACAATCAACCTTTTTGACTTACAAATTTGACTACCAAGCTTCTAAAACTAATTTTGAGGATAGTGACAAGTGTCCTGGAATATTAGGATATTGAAACCTTATATTATTGTAAATATTTAATGTTTTTGTTATGAATTTAGTTGAATATTACATTAGCTAAAATGTTTCCTAGTTTTAAGCAAAGCAGGTCTATATTCACTGCTACAAACTCATAATCATTTCTATTTTGGGAAATTCGGTTCTACAAGGTGGAAGCTTATGTTTTTAATGTATATATTATGTAATTATCAAGGAAAAAGGAATTTTCGAGTGTAAGAGAGATATTTGGGTGTATGTTGTGATTGATTATTTTACATACTCAGTGATTTATGAAGAAGGGCTAGAGTTGTTTCTTTCAAGGATTCTTGTGTCAACAAGTTTTGGTGACGTGCTTTCTTTTGTGTTTATGTGTCCTCTTTCCTTTCGGTTATTCATGAATCTTATTTCCTCATTATTTGAATGAAGTTTATGTGAATACAAAATTCATCCTAGATAGGTGTTTTGTTTTCTCCTTTCAAATAATATTAATGTTTTTCATCTAAATATAAGTGTAAAATTCATCCATGATAGATGCTTTATGCTTAGTGGACTAAGCTGCTTTATTCCTCCACCATATACTACAACATATTTTGAAGATCCAAAGCACTGGCTATCTTTCCCTTGGTGAAGAAATGTGCACCCTTCCATTTTAATCACTGAGATTTACTAAAATCAATTACTCCATGCCTAATGGATGTCTCTGTCACTATGTCATCAAACCTTTAAAACCCATTCTTTTGATATCTATATCTATCCTAATATCATATTAGTTGAGAAATTTAAGTGATAGATACCTCTCCAATGCTAGAAGCGCTATATTCTGGCATAGAAGTGGTTTTTGGTTACCTCTAGAATTTCTCTCCTCAACCTAGGGAAATTTACAGAGTGTTAATAGGTCCAACACAGTGATACCTCTGAATAAAGAATATAAACAGGCTCCACACCCAACACAAGGAATTTTTCAGTAGCCTGGAGGAAAAGGATCTCCATATGCATATTGAATTGGGGGATGACGAGACGTATAATGCTACAGGAATTGGTATTGTCACATTTGATAGGGAGAAAGCCTCCTCTCTTTGCCTCAAAGATGTTATGTATATACCTAGGTTGAAAAAGAACATTATCTTTGTAGCAATATTGGAGGATAGAGGTTATGATGTTATCTTCAGTAAAGGGAAAGCATTTCTGAGACACATAGCTACTGGAAAAGTGAAGCTGATTTGAGTTCAAGTGAAGAACCTATACAAACTTGAGGTGGGAGATTGCGTTGCATGGAGAGGTAATGTAGAAAACATACAGAGTCAAGATGTTGGAGAACTTTGGCATAGGAGATTGGGTCATCTACACCATTATGCCTTAAAAATCATGCAGAAAATTACCACCTATCTCCCTAAAGGATCCCTTGATGAGCAAGATATATGGAAGGGTTTCACATTGGGTAAATATGTCTATTCAACTTTCCATGGCCAAGATAAAGGAGAAAATACAATCTTGGAGTGAGTCTACTCTGATGTTTTTGGATCCTTATCTACATCCTCTGCAACAAAACATAAGTACTATGTAATTTTTATTGATGATTTATCTAGAAAAATGTTGGTTTTTCTTCATGAGTAAGAAGGATGAATTGTTCTCCAAATTTGTAGCATTTAAGGCATTAGATGAGAAGGAGACTGGGAAGAACGTGAAGGCTCTCAATAGTGACAATGGAGGTGAAGTTTTTTTTAATGCCTTCAAGAATTTCTATGCCAAAGAAGGTATTTGAAGAGAACTAATAACACCCCATAAACCACAACAAAATTGGGTAGTTGAGAGGAAGAACAACAGAACATTTGGAGTTGAAAGATCTATGCTACATGATTAGAGGATGACATTGCACCTATTGGTAAAAGCATGTAACAAAATAGTTTACTTATAGAACCAGAGTCCTAATAGAATACTTGGTATGATCACACTAGAGGAAGATTTCTCTAGGAGAAAGTCTGATGTGTCTCATTTCAAAATTTTAGATCTTTAGTTTATTGTCATATCTCCAAGGATTCAAGGAGGAAATTTGAGCCTACAACAGAGTTGGTAGTTATTTTAGGATAAATTGAAACTGCACATAGTTACCGAGTGTATTTACCTTCATTAAGGATGAAAATGGTGAGAAGGGATGTCAAGTTTGATGAGGAGAAGGATATGAGATGCTCTCTGGAATGAGAGATGAGTAGCCCACCTGATGAGGAGCTTCTAGCTCCAAAGGAGGAGCCTCAGGATGAGCTTCAGGAGGTTGTGGAGTAATAAAAAATTGAGGAGCAAAGAGGAGGCCGAGTGGAGACACCCACTCAACTAGAAACATTACGAGAATATAGAAAGAGAGTGAAAGAAGGAGATATATTGATACAAGCTGCACAGGAGCATGTGAGAGCTCCTACATCATAGCACAGGCAAAGGAGGTCACCTGAGAGGTGCATTCGTTACATGGTTGAGCTCATTGAGTTAGAGCCCTCTTCATTTGAGGAAGCAATTTCTCAACCTGTTTGGGTTGATGCCATGGTTGAAGAATATGAATCCATCATGAAGAATAATGTATGGGAAGTGGTTTTGAGACCATAAGGGAAATCAATGGTTGATTCCAGATGGATCTACAAAGTGAAGCATGCATCTGATGGGAGCATCAAGAAGTACAAGGTCATATTTGTGGCCAAAGGATTTTTTCAGGTAGAGGAAGTTGACTATGAGGAAACATTTTCTCCTATGGCAAGGTATTCCTCAATTAAATCAATTCTTGCATTAGTTGCACAAATGGGGTGGAAGATCCACTAGATGGATGTGAAGACCACCTTTCTCAATGGTGTTGTTGAGGCAGAAATTTACATAGAGCATCAAGAAGGATTTGAGACATATGATCGGGAGTCACATGTGTATAGACTCAGGAAAGCATTGTATGATCTCAAACCGACACTCCAACCATGGTACACTCAGATCAACAATTATCTTAGTGGATTCGGATTCACCAAAAGTGAAGTAGATGTGAACCTCCATCACATAGTGGTAGGTGGTAAGTTTCTTATTCTTGTTTTGTATGTTGATGCTTTAATATTGATAGTGGATGAGCAGTTGATCCACTCTGTCAAAGAGGATATTGCAAGGGAATTTGAGATGAAATACATGGGATTAATGCATTACTTCCCTGGGATGGATGTATGGCAAGGTAATGTTGAATTATTTGTGTCTTTGGGGAAGTATGCCTCTAAATTATTGCAAATATTTCACATGGAGAATTATAAGCCTATGGACACACCTATAACTACAAATTAGAGGAAGGATAATGCCATTTTAAGTAAGGGGTTGATGTTACCATTTACAGGCAAATTGTAGGGTCTTTGATGTATCTTGTGAACACAAGGTCTGACATGAGCTATGCAGTAAACAAACTTATTAAAGCTATGGTGAGGCCTACCAAGTTGTATTGGAAGGCAGTGTATGGTACCTCAGAGGTGCTACCGAGTATGGATTATGGTACAAGAGGACAAAGGGAGTGAAGCTCGAAGGCTTCACTGATGAATACTGAGCAGGGAGTCCATTAGGCAGGAAAATTACTTCAGGTGATATCTTCAATGTTGGATCCACAATTATTTCCTGGTACGACAAGAAGCAGAGGTCTGTGGCACTCAACTCAATAGAGTTTGAATACTCAAGTCAAGAAACATGTGAATCCATATGGATGATGAAAATACTTGTAACACCCTCCTCCCACATCTACCCACGCTACCAACCAACTTGGGTAAACATGCAACGAGAGGCCACTATGATATGATTCGACCTCCTAGGTAACCTTAAGGAAATGGAATCGATGGAACATCACACACAGTCATCCAACATCATCAATAGAACCCTCAAAAGACAAGTCGGCCACTCAGACAACTTGTCCATGGGTCCTACTATTGTTCTGGACCTCTTAGGCCATAGTCTCTCTCATGCTATGGGCAAGGGATTGACCAAAAAACCAAAGTCGCTCTCATAGGCCTGCCTACCAATGAATGTGGACCAAAATTTCCAGTTATATGCTAGCGACCCCATGATTTAAGCCACTTTTTTAGGCCTAGAACCCAGGCCACTACCCAAAATGGAATGAATGCTTAGAATCAGGAAAATTACGGGGAAGCAATTATACGAAAGAAATGAGATGATTAAGACTTACACAAACCCCTACTATCCATGACATGCATTTCATCAAACATATTGTGAACATATAACCTACAGGTGTAAACAACATAATTAAGTGTAGGGATCTCATACTTATCTGAGAATCATTATGAACCATTGATTCCTCATGTCTTTCGCTGCATATTCATCTATAAATTCATAGACACATTATCCATTCACATACAAGTAAAAACATTTTGAGAGCCATACATAGTTGTTGTCATAGAATATACATATAACCATCATAATAGGGACATAAATATCAACAAAATCACATCCATATACATCACATATAATCTATCATAATACTCATAGCAATACCATGAGATATAACCTTTCATTAATGATGCAAAATCAAAACTCGGGATGGGACTTCCATGTTCCACCCGACCGTAGATGGCTGAGCCAAATCTCTCTTCAACCATTCACCCTCGTGCCATATTCCAAGTACGAATGTGGGATCTCATAGAACACATCAATCAAAACTCATCCAGGGCTTCCAAAGGCCATCCACCTTAACCCATCAAATAGTGATTCAAACTCATGGTTGGAAATCACAAAACCATCATCACATTGGTCTCCATCCAAGCCTTCCAGGGCTTCCAAAGCATTTGTCCAACCAAGGCTTCCAGGACTAGTAACTCAACCCATAACTTATACAGGGCTTCCAAAGTGTTTATCCAACTAGGACTTCCAAGACTAGTAACTAAACCCACCAAGGGCTTCCAGAGCATTTGTCCATCCAAGGCTTCTAGGACTAATAACTAAACTGAAGATGTTATAGGACCTCTAGAGCGTTTGTCCAACCAGGGCTTCCAGGACTAGTAACTCAACCCAACCTAAGGAAACATGAGAACCAACAAAAAACAGAACAATGAAAGTAACCCACAATCACCATGGCTATCAGGAAATGTCAAGGCTAGGAAATCCACTATCAATCCTGGCCATCCCCCATGCCAATGACTGATAACATCTAACAAAGCACATGCATGTGTCATGCATGCCATAAATAGTGAGGAAAACATACATGCAACTGCGTACCTACATGAAAATATGATGTAGCTACTGATCCTGATGCCTTCTTGTGATTTCTTGCTCTTCCTTTGCCTTCTTGCTCCAAGACTCCAAGTATGACACACCCTCCAAGAGTGCTCTAAGAAAACTCTAAGTATCCAAGAGTATGAGAGAGAGATAATAATGAGAGAGCTCCAAAATTGAACTGATCAAGTCTATGTTCTTCATTTTCCATTATTTTCCTTCAGTTTCCTCCTCACATGCAAATTTTGACCTTTCACCTTCCTTTTCTCCTAATTTCAATTATTTTCCTAAATAAAATGCCAATAAATGCCTCATGCCTTTCCAAAGCCTTAGCCATTTCCTTTACCAATTTCCTTAGCCGTAATAAATTGAATCAACACCCATTAGGATGTTTCCCCCACCATTCATCTTGGAATACGTGTCCCATCACCGTGGCCTTTTATATTTTTACATGAATTTTTACCAAGGTTGTTACAGAACCCTCCCCCTTGGGGGAACACCGTCCTCAGTGTGCAACGACACCTATAACCAACATGACTGCTGAAAACAAAACATAATTCCCATGGAGCATTATAACACAGCTCGTTGCAGTATTTACAATGACCATCTACTAAAACATGACAATCATATAGTTTACTAGAGCTTTATAAGATAGCTCATTATGCTATTTACAATAACCACATATACACATACACCTTTGCTTCAACCAACAAATAACCATATCGTTTATGGAGATTTATAAATCGATCTCGATACATTATTTACAATAATATGCACATGTGCACATTTTCCCAACTAGAAAATAAAAAGATATGATTTTTTCATCTGTAACGAGGGAACCCAAAGGATCACACATACACCCTCAAAGTAATACCAGGATTCACCTCCTTCCCAGGAAGTTTAGAATCCATTGCAAAGTCAAATAGGCATCTAATGTATAGCGCTACAATCTCGTGCCACTTTTCCTCTCAGTGAACAGTTACCAACTCATTGTTCTAGGGCACAATCCCAATGTGCATCTAATTCCATATGACAATGCTCATGACCAAAAAAAATCCATCCTCGACCTTCCCTTCTCTATTACACAGTCCCTCAAAAATCCGGTCAACCCTTCTGTGTAGTCACGTTCCAAGTTCCGCTGCCACCCCCATCCCATGCAGACCTTCCCTTGCCAAGGCTTCCTCACATTGGAAGATACAAAAACCAAGGCATATACCTGCCTCAAAACAATCATATCGGTCATAGCATATTCATGGAAATCAATGGACATATTCGGGTACTAGTGTCCCATAATGGCCCTGTTCCTGAATTGCTTTACCAACATACTACTGAATATTGCAATTCTTTTCACTGTTGTTATTGATTCTTGCAATTGATTTTAACCACCCAACCAGGGATTATGTGCTTCCTGTACTGAGCACATAACTTCCATTAGATTCAAAATGAATTGAAATAACTTCAAATCATACCTCATTGGTAGCTCGTCAATAAGGTACACTTGCAATCTTGCTTACTTCTTGTCACAACGTGTCAAACTAGCATATTTAACCAAATCAACATGTATAAAAATATCATATCAAATTAGCTCAAAACACAACCATCATAGATCAAAATCATAAATCACATGTAACCATCATAAACCAGAATCATAGATCACATGTAATCATCATAGATGAGAATCATAAATCATATGCATAGTAAAACTGAAATACAATATCGATACTTATCCTTCATTGATCCTTACTTCTGCCTTTGTTCTTTTGTACACACACCTGATCGGTTGCCTCACCCAACAAAAACTTAGTTCCTTATCCTCCACCAGGTGTGCATGCACATAGTGCTCATCGCACACATGCAACCACACAAGCCATACAACACCATGAAACGCATGCACCTATACCTAACATACAACAAAAATCATACACCTACACCTAGTGTACAACACAACACAATACATACACCTACATCCAATGTACAACACAATACATGCACCTACACTGATGTACAACATAACACAAATAAGTGTCTTGGGTGCAACACAATGAATGCAAATGTCACAATACCATGACTACATAATTCACATACATAATACCACAAGCCCGCAACACAACATGTATGACATGCATTCAATCCCACACGTACACCAGTACCACATGTACCAAGCACCACTTGCACAAAGTGTGTACAACATCACATGTACACGACACCACCTGCACAACGTGTACACAATGCCATAAGTACACTACACCATTGTATAATGTGTACACAACATGACATGTACACAGTACCACACGCATGACATGTAAGTGACACCACATGTACACAACACCACATGAAAGACATGTACACAGTGCCACTTGTACAACATGTACACAACACCACATGCACGCAACACCACTTGTACAATCATGCACACCACACCATATGTACATAGCACCACATGTACAACATGCACGCCACACCACATGTACATAGCACTGCATATCCAACACGTACATAACACCATTTGTACACAACACTGCATAACCAACATGTGCACAACACCACATGCACACAACACTGCATATCCATCATGCATACAGTACAATATGTACACAACACCACATATCCAACATGTACATAGCACCATCTATACCCAGCAATGAATATGCAAGATTCATATAACACTATATGTACTACACCATGTACATGACATTACATAATCAACATGTACACACACTAAATATACACCATACCACATACACACAACATCACAAGTGAAACAAGTACAATATATATGACATATGCACAACAGTTGTACCACACATCCAAAACCACACTGACTCTTTACCAAGCAACCTTGCTTCTGATGTCTTATCCATGCTTTTCCCAGCATGGCGTAGACCACACTGCTTTCAATTTGTTGATGTATCCTTTGGTATAACATGTCCACAACATAGACATAATATAATTACATAATATCAATTCATAACCACATGATACTGACCTCATATATTTGTCATGACTACTCTTCCCACTTGATTCCTCATGAACCAAGAAATTATTCATGCCATTCGCCCGCATAAGCAATCATTTTGCCACAAGAACAACTCTTGATGATCTGTCAGACAGTGACATAAATACATATAATCATGATCCATGAAGACCCTATCAAAATGACATACATACACACCTACATGTATACATATATAAACATCAACATAATCATGATCATAACATAATTACCAGATACCGAGGTCAAGGTTAAGAGAACTCCCTTTATTCATGCACACCAAGCATGACATTGAGAAAAATAGTTCCCAACATAGCCAAGGCATATGATGCCTCCAATCCATTCAACTTACCCTTCTTGA
>APFE031701345.1:155932-173017 GCA_000404065.3 Pinus taeda | reverse complement strand
CTCTGTAATACCCTCCTCCCACACCATTCTGTAATACCCTCCTCCCACATCTACCTAAGCTACTGACTAGCTAGGCTAAACATGCGACAAGAGGTGACTATGATATGATTTGACCTCCTAAGTAAACTTAAGGAAATGGAATCGGTGGAACATCACACACAGTCATTCAACATCATCAACAGAACCCTCAGAAGACAAGCTAGCCACTTAGACAGCTTGTCCCTGGGTCCTATTGTTGTTCTGAACCTCTTAAGCCATAGTCGCTCTCATGCTATGGGAAAGGGGGTGACTAGAAACCCAAAATCGCTCTCATAGGCCTGCCTACTAGTGACTATGGACCAAAATTTCCAGTTCTATGCCAATGACCCTAAGATTTAAGCCACTTTTTCAGGCCTAGAGCCTAGGCCACTTCCCAAAATGGAATGAATGCTTAGAATCAGGAAAATCACAAAGAAACAATGATGCAAAAGAAATGAGATGATCAAGACCTTAGCCAAACCCCTATTAGCCATGACAAACATTTCATCCAACATATCGTGAACATGTAACCTACAGGTGTAAACAACATAATAAAGTCTAGGGATCTCATACTTATCTGAGAATCGCTATGAACCATTGATTCCTCGTGTCATTTGCTACATAGTCATCTATTAGGTCATAGACACATTATCCATTCACATACAAGTAAAAACATGTTGAGAGCCATACATAGCTTCTGCCATAAAATGTACATATAACCAACATAATAGGGACATAAGTATCAATAAAATCAGAGCCATAGACACCATATATAATCTATCATAATAATCAAAGAAATACCAGGAGATATCACATTTCATTAATGATGCAAAATCCAAACCCGAGATGGGACTTCAATGTTCCACCCGACCGTAGAATGGTTGAGCCAAATCTCTCTTCTTCCATTCACCCCTATGCCATATTCCAAGCATGAATGTGGAGTCTCATAGAACACATCAATCAACACTCATCCAGGGCTTCCAGAGGCCATCCACCTCAAACCATCAAGCAATGATTCCACCTCACGATCGGACATCATAAAACCATCATCAAATTGGTCTCCATCCAAGCCTTCCATGAATTCTAGAGTGTTTGTCCAACCAAGGCTTTCAGGACTAGGAACTCAACCCACAACTTATACAGGGCTTCTAGAGCGTTTATCCAATCAGGACTAGTAACTCAACCCACCAAGGGCTTCTAGAACATTTTTACAACCAAGGATTCCAGGACTAGTAACTCAACCCAAGCTGTTATAGGGCTTCCAGAGCATTTGTCCAACCAGGGCTTCCAAGACCAGTAAATCAACCCAAGCTAAGGAAGCATGAGAACCAACGAAAAACATAACAATGAAAGTAACCCACAATCACCATGGCTATCAAAGAAATGACAAGGCTAGGCAATCCACTACCAATCTTGGCCATCCTCCACGCCAATGACTGATCACAACCAACAAACCACATGCATGTGTCATGCATGCCAAAACGAGTGAGGAAAACATACATGCAACTCAGTACCTGCAAGAAAATATGATGTAGTTGCTTATCCCGAAGCCTTCTTGTGCTTTCTTGCTCTTCTTTTGCCTTCTTGCTCCATGAATCCAAGTATGCTACACCTTCTAAGAGTGCTCTAAGAAAACTCTAAGTATCCAAGAGTATGAGAGAGAGAGAGAATAGTGAGAGAGCTCCAAAACTGAACTGATCAAGTCATTCCCACTGATCCTTAGAAGCCTTTTTATAATGAGGCCTCTATTTTCTTCATTTTCCATTATTTTCCTTCAATTTCCTCCTCACATGAAACCTGTGACCTTTTTCCTTCCTTTTCTCCTAATTTCCATTGTTTTCCTAAATAAAATTCCAATAAATGCATCATGCCTTTCTAAAGCCTTAGCCATTGCCTTTGCCAATTTCCTTAGCCATAATAAACCAAATCAACACCCATGAGGATGTTTCCCCCACCATTCAACTTGGAATATGTGTCCCATAATCGTGGCCTTTTATATTTTTACATGAATTTTACCAGGCCTATTACAATACTTGTGGGTCTTTTCAGTCAAGAGTTGGATCCAACAGATACATATTGTGACAATTAGAGTTGCATCAAGCTCTCTGAGAATTTGGTATTTCATGACAGGTCCAAGCACATTGATATTTGGTATCATCATTTGTGGGATTGTGTGTGGAGGATAATTATGTTGCTATAGTACATTCTAGGTCAAGAGCAAGATGTTGACATCTTAACAAATGTATTTTCAAGAGGTAAATTCTAATTCCACAGGTGCAAGCTAGGGGTGGTGAAAAATTCCTTTCTTGCTAAGAGGGAGTGTTAGAAAATATAGCAAGAAGTCTCAATTTGACTTTAGCCTTAGTCAAATTGAGTAAATCAAATTTTCGCATCTGTAGGACAACTTGGAGGAAGCCAACTAGTGTGACATGAATCTTGTTACTCAATTAGCTCAATAAATTTGAGTTAGTGGGCTTGGAGTTCAGTCATGTATGTGTTGATTGCTAAATTTTAGCAATCTAGTTCAGTTATTTTTAGTTGTAATCAATTAATTGGCCTCTAACTATTGTTAGAGTCAGTTGAAGGTCAGTTGAGTAGTGGGACAATAGTCTAACTCATAGATATTTCAATTAACTACTCAATCATCCCAAAATATCTCATATATGCATGGAATTCGAATTTCTCAGTTGGAGTGGAGGAGAAAAAGGCTAGTGTAACAATAAGTGTATACTAGTTGAGTGTACAGTTGTTGCATCTAGTCAGCAGATCAATTCCTTGGGAATTGCACAGGAAATAGGGACTTCACTATAGTTTAGGAGCTTGAATTTTCTCATATTTGCACAAGGAAATAAGAGGTTGGAGGAGGCAAAAATAGATAAGTGCTAGCTAAATTTCTCATTCAGCAGAGAGCACAGTGTTGATTTTGCAGGTTGTGCTAAGAGTTGGAGCATGCAATTGTAATAGTTTCTCTATTCAATTGATTAAAACAAAGAGGCTTGAGGGGTTTTTCCCAGTGGGTTCCCCTAGAAATCATTGTGTACTTGTGATTTTGCTTATTGTATGCATATGCATGTTTTTCCAAATTGTGATTTTCATTCCATAGATTAGTATAGTAGAATTTGTGTCTCCTAATTTCAGTTCAAATTCTTGAGAAGTACAATTTCTATCAAATTTATACACAAATCATAGTGGTATCAAAACAATTAAATTTGTAACCTTGAAGACACTGCCCAGTATGGGAAAAACGCTAAGAATAGAAATGTTGTAAGCCTTAAGAGCCATCAATGTGCAAATCAAGAAGAAACAACAAGAGAAGAAAATGTAAGTTTCTTGAGAGGATCTTGAGACTAATAGGAAATTGTTGCTTCTTTTTTCCAGAAGATCATTTTGGTCATTTTGAAAAACATACCAATGGCATATGTTCCAAGTTAATGTGACATATTAGCTACAATAGTCAAGATATAGGAAAGAGAATCCAGGGAATTGTAAACCCCAAAGAGTGGGTAACAAACCATTGTCGATATATATATTAATTTGTATTTCCTTGAAATATACACACGTTGGCTTGAGTCTCTTACTAATACAATTCTATTAATAAGCTCTTCTTGTTACATACTGCCAAAGAAGTATGCAAGGCATGATTGACAATTGTGACTTTAATTTGTTGTTTCTTGCCAATTTCTCACTTGGACTCTAGAGTAGAATCTAAATCATTCATTCTACGTGAGCACAATATATTCAATTTAAATGAATGAGAGATAATTACCAAACATGGTTGTAATAGTGGACATAGATCTTACTAACAAAAAATAACAAAGCAAAATCTAAGGTTGAGGAGTTGAAAGAAAAAATATCCAAGGGAATAGAGAAATGTGAGCTTGATTTCCAAAATATACTTTATTTCCAAGTAAAAGATAAATGACCATTGGGATGGATCAGGATTTGAGACATATTGTATCAACCCAAAAAGAATGTTCAATTATACTCCAAAAAATGGTAGGGAGTTTATATGTCTAGCAAAATACCCATCCCAAACCCAATATAAATTACAAATTACTCATTCCATGTGCAATACCCACTCCCATAATTTATTCACACAATAAAGGACACATGCCAATAAATAAGATTATTTTATTCTATAACTTGATAAGTGAAAAACTGACACCAATCTCCAAACTAACTAGTTGATACAATCAATAAGAACATTTACTCTTGTTGTGGATGATCTAAAATTAATTCAATACATTATCAACACTCATTATTCCACAAGGAGATGCATATTTCTCAAATAAAAATAAATCCATGTGGGTGCTTGGTATTTACAACTAAAACAATTATAAAACTCAACAATGAGAAGTCAACAAAATAAGCATTGTAATGAGTGACCATAGCTATAGTTTGTACAAATATTTGCATTCACATTATAGATTTCAAGTGCCCTTAATTAATAGCTCAAATCAATATATACAAATGTAGGAGCACATGAATATAATTGATACCACCTACTCGATCCTTTCACTCATCAAATGCATAATACGTTGTAGTGTGAATTGAAATAGAATAATCCATACTTGGAATTTAAAATAATATTCTTGGAATGTTGCCTCTTTGAAGAGGAATAACTATGTCTGTACATTGGATTTTTATCTTTGCCATCTATGGTAAGGGTAGAGTTGCGTAAAGAAGTGTCAGCAAGAGAGACAAATTGTTATTTAAAGTTGCACATGAAACAAATTCAGTTGGCACTGATAGGGTTATACATATTTCACCTACCCAACAAGTGGACCTAGTCCACTGTCAATCTAACAACTAAAGGTTCATTATCTTGGATGTTGCACAATAAACAATAATAATAAAATCCATTGATTTACGAGTTAATGCAAACTAAGTTGAAAGGATCATGTTAAGGGAGCTACATGGGAGACATGAATTTGTGGAAGAATGCAGTGAGGGAATCATAGTTAGATTCCCATGGATGCTTAACATACGAGGGCCCTTGGAGATTTACATTCACCTTTCCTAGTCCCTCATGCAAATCTCAAATTTAGATACCTACAAATGACAATGACATGGAGAGTGTATGAATTGAGTTGTATTGTTTTTGAGGTGTTACATTGTAGCATATTAAATGCTTGTGCCTATGGATGATAATTTTAGACCGTCTATTTCATCATTACACACCTGGTCATGATGCACACAATGTCATGATAGTACATCAAACAAGAGTACTTTATATTTCCACTATGAAGATTTTTTCAAGTGTTATGTGACATTGACAGTTAGAAATAACCTAGATAAATGTTATCAGTGCTATAATAAATTCATCAATTATATTTGAGAAGCATGATGAAGTATAATTCTAGGCATGAAAGCATTACTTTTAATCACAAATAAAAACAATATATAGGAGGTCTCTACAGAACAATGAGATATTGATATTAGTACGAAAACATTAGTTTAGAGGGGTAGAGCATTTAGGAGTTTATTTCACCTTATCACAAAAATCTAAACAGAGGTATGCTTCAACAATATAATACAATTAATTATGTTTGGAGTAACTAAAAAAAATATGGAGCAAAACCTGAAACCTTTGTATGTGAAGGTATACAAGCAATATTCTAATCTATCAAATATATGTTATGGAGTATTGAAATAACATTGCTTGAAAACCATTAGCTTATGAGGTTTATCACTAGTGAACTTTGATAATATTTGTGAGATTTTGTTACTATTAAAATAGGTCAACCAAGATCAATCATATTGGCTTACTAATGTTAGAATATACCATAAATAATGGTTAAACAAGTTTGTGATTGATCTTAGATGAAATTGTGGGTAAATTAGAACATTTTCCTCAATGTAATCATACCATTAATCTTTATTCCTTTCGTGATAGATCCCATGATGTCCAAAGTTATGATATCAATTGTAACACCCCCCTTGATTCTTTTTCTTTTCTTCAGAAATATCTACAATATTTACAATGGTAAGGGAAATGACCAGGGAAATCACATCCACAATGCGACAAGTGAGTAGTAAAAAGAATATGAGTGTAGACAACAATGTCAAGAGATCATGTAGTATAAATTGTGTACCATCAGTGAACAATTTTATTTCTTTAAATATGTTTAGATTTATGTTATTAAACATGTATAGATAACTAAGTATTCAAGGTTATTGTCTACACAATAGTAGTGTTATTTCCATATCCAGATCATATTGTTGAGTTTATGGTACTAAAATGACATTGTTGATAATGGAAACTATGGTTAGAAACACATAAGTAGTGGACCCAAACACCAAGTCATCCAACAAGTTATTGCATCGATTTGTTATGGGATAATATTAGGATTACATAGACACCCAAACATTTCAATAAAATCAAGATTATTACCACAACCTGATGGTGATTAAGCAAGTAAACATTGATCATCTTTAGGATATGCAATATTTATGAAGCATCCAATCATTTGGCTTGGAATTTCATTACACAAGGCACTTATGTGTTTGTGTGAAGTGATTATATTATTTTAAATTCATAAAAGAACATACAACCTATAACAATATAAATTTCCCATTCCTAAATGTAACAAGTCTCTCCTAATTCATATATGCTAGTGGAGATATGTTCAGTGTACCAAACCCTATTACTTTTAGCCTCTCTTGGCAAAGGGAATTTGCATTGGCTGCATCTCTATGAATTTTGCATCAACTGAGATGAAAACTGGATCTAAAATATTTGCAGAGAACTTATTTGCTAAGGATTAGGTTCACTTCAAATTTATCTTTGAATCTTTAAATATTATTAGCAAGGTTTTAGCACTAGGTAGGAATACTAACTTGTATTGATGCACCTTCATGGATCCTATGCCAAATATGGGGAAATTTTAACCAAAATAGTCACCAGTGTCTTATATCTACAATTGTAAGAAACACCCAAATTAGAGGTTGTTCTTGTAGAAAGTTGATTTATTTCTTGAAGGTGTCAAACCAAGGAAACAAGAAAAACACATATCTCAAAACAAATTTTAAATGAAGAATAAATATGAATAACCAAAAGGGTCAAGAATTCTAAATGCATAATGTTTTGCTAAGGCATCTCCAAGTTGAACTAAAAACAAAAAATACATCTAATAAATTATAAAAATGTTTTAATGTGCAATGTATTCAACGAGGTGATGCCCCAAAGGCATCTCAAGGATGCAAATAAAATACAAAAGCACGTGACAAGATTATATATACAATGTGACATGGATCCTCTAGGATTTGTCCCTAGGGATCACCCCTTTAAGGTTTCCCCTGCAGGATTTGTCTCGAGGGATGACCATTATGAAGTTTCCAGTTAAGTTTCTATCTTACACATTCCAAAACCAAGGGACTCAACTAAACATGCAACGAAATGGAAATTCCTTATAAATTCCAACTCAATCTAGCCAAAATGAAACATAGCAAAGCCATGTATGAATCCATAAGCATAAAAATTTGCTAAAGAAAGAAAAATGATTGAGTTTTTGTTTAACAGTTCTATAATCCCCAAATTTAGAAGAAAACACACTCGAAAGATTTGCCAGAAATGGTACAATTTTTGTAGGTTTGAAATGCTTCGAACTTGATATCTATGGCATTTTAATATTGCATGGAAAACCTTAAATGCATTTGATTGTAGTATTGAATAGAAACAAAGTGAGAATGTGAATAATGAAATGGGTTGAAGACGCTAAAATAAAACACTTGTATTCATCACAACAAATCATTACTTGTCATCCATTAAAAGAGTCATTCGCATAAAAGGATCATAAATGACTTACGATTCTGCGTATCAAGGATGACAACAACATGTCCACTAGCTTTTGATTAGAAGCTAATCATATATATACTTAGGTCATACGATGTGTAAGTAGAGTATGTGATATGTGAAGAAACAATTAATCCACAAAGATCGATATTGAATTACAAGGACAATTAGCCTACTCAATTTTTTGGATCGCTACTTGCAATATTTCAATGGTTACAACTATGGTTAGCTTGATAATTTCTTGTCAAGAATCATACAACTCTTAATAAATAAGTGCAAATAAGTGACAAAAATGGAAGTCTTATTCATAAAGTCCTTAGCTCTTCCTCAATGAATGTTGTATCATGATAATTCAAGTCAAGAATATGTTATATCTGCAGATCACACTTTGTGCATAGGTCAGAGTTCAAGAGCATGAATATAATCAAGGTTCCCGCCCTCGCATCAAGAAAATTGAAATCTATAGGGACTACAAGCAGTGATGTTTATATAACCCATATGTTGCAGATACATTAAGGACTATGAGGGTATACGAGACATAAGACTTATCTTGTGATTCCCAATAGAAACTTTGTTAGTAATGTTGAAATGGTTTTTGAACCAGACACTCAGGGGTAGTTAGAGCCTCACCTAGCCATTCTATGTTATTTATGCATTATTTTCCAATTTGTATGGTCCCTCAATATATCAACCTTGTTCTCTACAAGACTAACATGAAACATAACATGTTGATATTAACAAAAAAGACCAAGAAATCATCAACGCATTGCAGTAGAGTTGAAACTTGACTTACCTTGTTATTCAAAAGGAAAAATTAGGGAAACCCCACATGGGCCTGAAATGTATAAATGAATTTAGGTAATGGAAAAGGATAGATGCCCTCTTTAATCTATACAGTCTAATTTGTAACACGAAGAATAGATGCCAAGAGGCTAATAAGATCAACAATAATCATAACAAAACACAAATCCTTAATATGATGAAATTATCTAACATCCCTAACTAAAATCTCACGATTATAATGTTGGGGTGCTTATCACATTGACTTCTATGAGAAAAAAATCAACTTTGAATCAATTCTCCATTTATTCATCCACGATAATGAGGACTTGACACGAGGATAGTGAAAAACGTACCACATAACCATTGTTGGGGAAATGCATGGTAATGATTCAAGTTATTCAAGATATTTAACGTCGGAAAATTTAAGCCACTTGAGCCAAAAGAGTACAAAACAATATACAAATCCATTAGTTTAGAATACAAAGAAGCAAATAATTGGGTATTCGTTAGTTTAGTGACAATATATTCAGTGGACATTACATTAAGTTCTCAAAATTTTAGGTCACAAATCAAAGGGGAAATAAATACTTATCGAAAATGTGGATTGCAACTGAGTCTGGGACTAAGCTTCTTTATCCAACTATAGATTGGTCAGAAATGAGGTTTCATTTTTCTTGTAGCCCAGGCACCACCGAGTCAGGTTTCAATGCATGAGGAGATTACTTAAAGGGCTAGGAGTATAAGATATGATACTAAACTCCCTCCTCTATTTGTATTGAACCTTCACCTTCAACTTAGTTTAATGTATTTTTTCTCTTCCTTTTGTGCTTCTTTCGACAACATGTTATTCTTATCATTGTGTGAACTCTTTCATCACCAGACCATGCCCCCAATTCTCCCTCCTTTGAGCCCTTTTGTTTTGTTCGAGCTCTACACTCAAATGGTTAGAGCCCAGCCTGGTCCACATTTTTAGGACCAACAAAAATGCTCCACTTGTCCCCTATCCTCTGATTTTTGTGGTGGTTGGTTCAATCATCCTTGGTTAGTATTGCAGTCAATTATTCCCATGCCATTTGGCCTTTTTCCCCTTGCTTTCCATCTATCCCAAGCAACATGTCCACCTCATCCTTGGAACCTGTGTCCCTA
Source organism: Pinus taeda (assembly GCA_000404065.3). Taxonomy (NCBI): domain Eukaryota; kingdom Viridiplantae; phylum Streptophyta; class Pinopsida; order Pinales; family Pinaceae; genus Pinus; species Pinus taeda. The sequence continues at coordinate 163,275 of APFE031701345.1, read as the reverse complement.
ACTCAAAATTTTTGTTTACAATGTTTATGATAAAGGGGAAATGTAACTAGGGCTATTGCACCTTCCATCTTGATCACTTATGCTTGGTGATTGGCATTCCTGTTGTCCAATGTGGCATAGATTTGTGGCACACTCTAAGCCACATCCTTCACTATCTCCACTTCTTGCACATTGTACATCCTTGGGCCATTCTTCTGTCCTTGAGGGTAATCTTTCTTCGTATGGATTTCTCCAAAAGTCCAACACTTTATAGGTTCTCCTATGAAACCCTTGTCTTCCTCTTCTACAGGTTGAGAGAACTACTCTCAACCAGCATTAGTGGATCTTTGTTGAAACTTACCCCTGATAGGAGTAATAAACTTCAAATTATTTCCTCCAGGCTGGTGTCTTGCAAATTTCTTCCCATTTTCTCTAAAGTTGGGAATGCCTTTTGATTTCCAATTAGTTTGGGACTCAATCCCATGCTTGGAATGCTCATAGTAATAATTCATCTTCCAGATTGTGTCCTCTAATATTTTTGGCTCATAAAACTCTATTCTATCCATGAATACCTACGGTAACCAACAAAGATACCTCTACATCTTTACCTTCGCATCCTTGAGTTAAGGCACATACCTAAATATCTTAAATAATCTATTGGTATATTCATCAGTTGTAATCTTCCCCAATTTGTGTTCATGAAACTCTTCGATGTTGTTGTCATAGTAACATTGAAACATGTACTTTTCCTGGAAATATCTCTAAAATCTCCTCTAGGACAACTCATCTTGGGTGTGGAGTCCGATTATCTTCCTGATAGTGCATAGGTTTTGTTTCAGCTGTGGTTGGATCACAATCCTTGACAAGGGGGTGTGGGAGGGCTTGCCTCCCACTTAGTGCAGTGGTGGTGGGGGGGGGGGGGGGGGGGTTGGGGGTTCGTGGGGCAACGCCTCCGAAGTGAAAAATAGATGAAAAATTTCCTTGTAAAATATTGTAATTTCATTGTCAATCTAGGTTGTTCATCAGACAGAAGATCTAATGGTAGAAGTTACCTTAGTTTAAGGTTTTTTTCCCTAGAAGGCAATCCTTGATTTATATGAGGGAATTGTATTACCACTATGCATTATTTTGTGCACAGAGAAAAGAGGAGAGACTATGTGAGAGCGGAGAGGAAATCACAACGGATTTTCTATAGGTTGTATCTCTTCATTTTTTTGGATAATATAAAATTAAGGACTAGATGTTTCTCCATGGACGTATCCCAAATTGGGTGAACCACATATATCTATGCCTCTCTTGTTTTATGCTCTTTTGTGTTTCTTTTTCCCCAATAGTTTATTCATTCCATTGCTCTATTAATTAATTTCTAACAAATCTTTCTCTTTAATATGATTTTTTGTGTTTGTTTTTCCCCAATAATTTATTCATTCCATTGCTCTATTAATTAATTTCTAACAAATCTTTCTCTTTAATATGCTTTTTTGTGTTTGTTTTTCCCCAATAGTTTATTCATTCCATTGCTCTATTAATTAATTTCTAACAAATCTTTCTCTTTAATACTATTGGCATTCTTCAGTTCTCCCCACTAGATATAATATTTTCCCTTCAAGATGAAAATGGGCACTCCTGCCTTGATGTTCTCAAAGTAATCATGCACCTTGAAATACTTCTTCATTCCTAGCAACCATGCTTTTGTTTCCTCTACCTTATCCATCTCTCTGTCAAATGTAGGAGGTTTTTCCTTCTTAAATTCTTCTGGAAACAATCCTTTTTCTTTCCTTTTCTACTGGTATTGTCTCTTAGTTGCAACACTAGACAATTGCTTACAACTTCCCGTTCTCCTATCTAGATTACTTAGTGGAGTTTCACATCTCACTATACCCTCGCTTTGTTGCATATGTCTTTTCTTGGATCTGTTTCCTTTTGCACCATTCTTCAATTCATGCTTCGGAAGTCCTGATGAACCTTTCCTACATTTATACTTTCCTAATTTGTTGGCACCTAGTTCATGTTGCTTATCACTTTGCAAGTTTGACAGACTTTGCAGTATAATTGCAATTAATTTTTCTTGTTTCTCTTACACTTTGATAATCTTCTCATTGTAAGCCTTGCAACTTCTTAGCTCAACCCTTAAACATTTGAGAGTGTTCATCCAGTCAGGCGAGCCTTCCTCTCTCCTCTTTCCAACTGACTCTCTTCCTGACCATGTTGGGATTTATCAATGTTTTATTGCACCATTTTGTTGCTCATCCCTTCACTCTCTTGTTGTTCTTCGATGTCTTCTTATGTGCTTTTACACACACATAATGGTTAGCTAATAAAAAATATAAATAAACACATTTACCCATCACCTTATCTTATTTGCAATAAGCATGTTGATGCAAGGTTATTTGAAACACCAAATTTCAAGTTAGCATACCTGTTATAAAATAATTATCATATTAGAATCTACTATATCTATCATTTCACAGTTCTAATATCAGCATTGTTATGCATACAACACATTATGCCATCAACACACAATCATCAATTGAAGTGTTACAACCTACATCCATTTGCACACAACAGACAATCACTAGAAAAAACCACACTATGTGACAGAGCTATATATTTTATCCTTCTAGGCCCATTTAGTCCGAGTACTAAACCTTGGCACTATGATATGAATTTGTAATGCTCCCTCCCTCCTCCATGGTCTTTCAGGCTGAAGAGAGTGTTACATTTAATCAACCCAACCTCCATGGTCTCATTATGGAAATGGGATTACAAAATTTCCTTCTACCCCAAAGTTAGTGGAAGTAACTTTGGATTACACTATTTCATCCAACTCGTCAAGGGCTTTACCCTGGTGTAAAACTCATCTCAACCTGATTCTTGGATCGCAATTTATGCCTGTTTAATGATCGAACAATTAAATAGTGCCACATGGCACCCACACTGCCAATGGTTAAACATATTGTATCTTAAGGCCTTGGCATGACTATTTGGATTAAGCCAATGGCTTATATTCATTGTGAGTCGCCTTGCCCTCCTGATAGTTAACAAGGGGGGATCTACTATTTGTCTCTTCTACGATTGAATCCCTCACAATTCCTCTTATTCCAATATTCTCCATGTGTCCTCCTCATTATATTTGCGATCTAAGTTAATTGCACCCCCTTGCCTTCTCGAGAGTTAACAAGGGGGGGTCCGCAATCCATTAGGTGTTGCACGTTAACTAACAGGTAGATCTCCCATGGATAGATGTCAGGGTGACATCACCCTACCATGTGGCATTCTCTAATGATGCCACATGTCACTCAGAAAACCATTCCTTGACTATCTAAATAGGACATTCCTGCTTGTCACATGTCATATCGACATCGTGTCATTTTAGTTGCCTTGCCATGCCACCATCAAGCCCACAATTCCGAGTAGAAACAAGGCATTAAATTACAATTATCATGGTGTGACATGAATTTTCATGTCACATAACAGGGAAGTTTTCCATATCGTGCCATCTGTTGACCGCGCTACTACACCCACATATTCTAGGTGCATCAATTTCAACCATTTGAAATGTGAGAATAATGTTTGTGTCAGGTATTCAACATGTTCCCATCTCATGTCTTCCGTCAACTGCAATACCATGTCCTCAATACAAAAGAACACTACAAAACACCACCAGTGAGTCGAGCTCCACGAAGATGTGGCCCTTGGCCATGTAGATCCCACATTGGTGCCATGTAACACTCTCAAGCCACGTGGTACCATATAGCCACTACCACATGTCAAGTGGAGTTGGTCGATTATGCATCCAAGTGTACCAGTTTTACTACCACGTGTCACTACCACAGAGGTGCCACATTAGAACTACCTCCACATCACTTATGCGCATGGTATTAACAAGACATTCGTGGTGCTTTCCACCTCATCCTGGCTTGTAATTCCCACCAGGCCTAACCGTTATGTGTTTTGTAACAAGTTCAGGTGCACATGAAATTTTCACTATGGCCAACTCCTTGGACCCTCAAACTCTCGGATCACTACAACTTCCCAGGTGCATCTGACCCTATCCCACCATCTGGGTTTTCCTATAATGCATACAATTCCTTTTCACTCTGGATGCCAATTTTTTCCACTAAACAATAAGTCTAGCTTCATGCACATTACTTTACCATGATGGCCCATCCTGAATCTTTTGCATGATTTTTGAAATCCAACCTTAGTAGATATCTAGGTGCACATGATTTTGTGCCTTGGAAAACATTTTGGATACTTGGACTCCTGGATATCATTGTTTCCTCTTCACATCCGTCATGCCTATACACATCCAGCATGGATTCAATTCCTTCCCTAGGACCTATCCATCCCTGATACAACACTTGTCAAGACTTATATGGACCTAGATACAATCCCAACTTCTTCATCTTTCAAACTTATAATTTTTAAGGAATTTTCCCAAGCTTTCCTTGATGCCCAATGTTTCTAAAAACATTGATCTCTACAGGACTGAAACACTCATTTCCACACTAACACTCATACATCATCCAGGACATAATGCAATCTAATAAACCTACAAACATGCCTACTACTAAGCACTAAAACATGCCAAACCATAACTAATGTCGTTTATGTTATTCAAGCATAGTAACATCATATTAAACCATATAGTGAATTTAACACATTATAATCAGATCCCTTGATAAAACATTCATTGCAATATCATTATTCTCTTTACTAGGAAGGACAATCAACAATCTCAAACAATCAAGGATCCATGAAATCCTTATCATGCCAAACAATGGAAATCACACACTCATAACAACAATGTAACTATGTGCACTAAGCTTCGTTACAAAACCATGTGAGGAACTTTGTAATTCAAGGAAGTATTAGCAACCATAGATATCTGCAAATCCCTCAAACCATGAGAACGATCACATATACATATCATTAAATAGAACTAGGAATAAGGCATTCATCCATGAGCGGTGATGATATCTTTGTTGTTAAAACCCATAACAACATCATTCATTATTTATAATTCAATACACACACACATAAGTAAAGACACTTATCTATATAGCTTGAATGACTAGAAACTAAGGGAGGGACTTCAACTCTCCACCCAACCTTAGGTCAACTACACTACAATATTTCTTGCATTTGACCACCCTTGAGCCAAATTCAGAGTCTGAGGAGTTAAGTGCTTAAGCGAATTCATACCAATGCTAATCAATCACATCACATAGGAATGCAAAGCTCACCCCACTCCACCTTCTTATTATAGGATCATATCTCACAATGTATCCAACTTCTCAAAAAAGGATTCGGAGCACACTATATTTCCACCCCGCTAACATTATAGGTATCCAAAACATATAGAGTTCCCCCCACTCTACCAAATAGAAATCCATAGTACATAAACAAGGATCCATAGCACACTATATTTCCACCTGCTAACCCTATAGGTATCCAAAACATATAGAGCTCCCCCCACTCTACCAAATAGGAATCCATAGTACATAATGTTTCCACCTACTCAACCCTATAGGTCTCTAGAATACACAATGTCTCCACCTTTTTTTTTATAGTCTTCTCTTCACTCCATGCTCCTCATGTGCTCCTACTCTTGTGCCATCATTTCTCCTGGAATCCATAGCACACTATATTTCCACCCGATAACCCTATAGGTATCCAAAACATATAGAGTTCCTCCCACTCTACCAAATAGGAATCCATAGTACATAATGTTTCCACCTGCTCAACCCTGCAGGTCTCCAGAATACACAATGGCTCCACCTTTTTTTTGTAGTCTTTTCTTCACTCCATGCTCCTCGTGTGCTCCTACTCTTGCACCAACGTTGCACCCCTTTCAATGAGTTCTCTTGTAATTTCTAGTATGTTCCTTTCCTGCATACAATTCATGTGTCTCATGCAATTTCCTAGATATCAAAGGATACAACTCCCGCATGTACTCAACTTACTTCCGACTGAATCCCTCGATATCCATCCCCACATTCTCTTTCTTGTCGACCCTTGGTCTCCCCTCTTGCATGTCCACCCAATAGACCCCTCAAGGGAAGACGTGTTATAGGGCTTGTCTTTCATTCTGAAAGGTCATACTCCACATCCCTGCATTACGCAGACCATTAAACCTAGACAGAAAAATTGGTAGGATATTAAATAAACAACCTGAGTTTAAGCACTCCCCAAGCAAATCCTCCTTAAACTCTAAATCCGTGTCCACTCCTCCAACCTAGTCAATGTTTAAATTTCCACATTATTTACATGGATTACAATTCATAACAATATTTACAAGATGGATAGCAAAAAGGGTTGTCGCAATTCCCTTCAATCGTATTAATATTCATCAAATAATATCTATTTTCTTTCAAAACTTCCTATCTTTTCAAAAACCTTTCTTGGAATTGTCCCTAGTATCCTATGGAGTTATTACCTATATTCCTAAACCACTTTTTGGACTCTCTTTTTAATGAATGGCCAGACACTTTGGAAAATACATCATCATCTCCCATAAATAACTTATCTATTTAGTCTTGGAAAGTGGTGACATGAAAGACCATTTTCTCAATTGAATATGGTCATGCCTTAGAGATAGCCACTAGGTAGGTTGCCTATCTAGTTGGTAGGTGGTATGGTTAGAGGTTGGAATCTTATAGCTAACCAAGGATTAGGGGGTTTGGTCCATCCATAAAATAATTTGGGTGTTGAATTATAGGTTGACCATGTATATCAATACAAACCATTATAGATCCATCTTAACCACGGATCTAGCAAGAGATGAGAGGGATCAAATCTCTTTAGGTGAAAACTTCTTTGAGAGTGAAAATTTTGAATAAAGTGTTTGCAAATTATAATTTTTCATTGTTTATGTTGCATTTTTTAATGTATAAAATGGATCAAGATTTACTTGGGCATAAAATAGTGAGACTTCTTAAAATGTTTTAACTATAAACAAAATTTCAATTGCTTTATATAATGTATATATAGTTTTTAGTATAGTTTTTTTTTTTTTTTTTTTTTTTTGTTTTTTTTTGTTAACTTTTAACTTTCAACTACTTTATTTCTCTATAAAGTTGATATAATATTATGTTGTTTCATATGGACATCCAAATATTTTATTTATGGTTGAGAGTGAGAATGAAATATTTTTACTTAGTATGGACAATGAGAGTGAGATTGTTGATGTTTTATTATACTTTTAATTAAACAAACCAAACACGTATATTTCTTTTTATCTTTTTATTTTATCTGGTTTGAAATATTTTATTTGTGGTTGATAGTGAGTGAAATATTTTACACTTCTCAGAGTGAGATTATTGATGTTTTATAATACTTTTAATTAAACAAACCAAACA
>APFE031701345.1:127166-155493 GCA_000404065.3 Pinus taeda | reverse complement strand
ACATCTCTCTCATATTGGGTCGTAGAATGAGCCTCTCAGCTCAATTAAGGTCATGGAATGGACAAATACTTGTAGAGTATTGATTAGAAAAACTCAAGTTGATGATGTGGAGCTACAAGGTGACAAAACAATATTTTTGATCCCTTATTCTTGATGAATATTTATGGTAAAAAGGAGTTTCTAGACTTCTTAAATGGTCAAATGGGAGGGGCCCTTGGGCTGGGTTGACCAAAGGTGAATATGGATAGGAAACAAATTCTATAAAATGATTGGAAGATATCCCAAGGGTACAAAATTTCATATTTAAGAGTATAAAAAAGTTAGGCTTCCTTTATGTTGACCTTGGAAGCCTTAGTATTCTTCAATGGATAACATATGGGTCTAATAATAGAGTTGCTAGCTTCTTTGTAACCTATACCTTGTAATGATGGTTATCAAATCCAAATTTTTAGGGAATCTCCCCCCCAGTGGAATCGCTCAAGTGGAGATGCCTTATTTATATAGTTTATTGGATTGTAAAGATAAGTCAACACTTAATGCCTTCAATCCATTTCTTGGGCTAGTTGTGGGGACTAGGGGCAATGGGTAGGGGATCCATGATCTGTTTATTCCTTCAACATAGACCCATATATTCCTTAAAACAAAATATAACATAGAAAATGAAGGAAACCAACATAACTTGCTTGAATTCTATTCATTCACTATTGATAATAGGACTTAATCTTGATTTCAAAATAAATTCATTAGTTCTTTGAATAGTTCCTTTTCAAATTCTTGAGCTTAATATCATGCTTAAAAAAAGGAAAAAAAACGAGGGTAAAAAAGAGAAATGGGCATAATGTAACTAATCCTTTCAACATATAATTAATAGAAATTATGCAACAAAACCATATTATTGATTAAAATTCTAGCAGCATGTTGGTATGCAATTTCTTCTGATCCTTTGTTATGCTATAAAAGACTATGTTTATAGGCTTTACTTGTACCCAATCCATTATTCTCAACCCCTATATTTATTAATTTATTTATTTTTGTGTTGGGAGGGGTGTAGGGGGGGGGGGGGGGGGGGAATTGTACCACTCATCTTTAATTCGTGCTATAATGCCTAGAGAACCACTTAAGGGAGGTGGCCATCTCAATTTGGAAACCATTCGCTTCAAAGCTTGAGCTTTTGTAATGAAATTGATTGCCTAAGTATACCTTTGGCTAATGAAAGTGTTCTCTATAGTACCCTTGGATGAAAACCCATCCTATGCTCCTTGGCAATGAATGTGGCATTTATCCCACAATGGTTAAAGTAGTTGCTCCCATTATATTTTTGGTGAAACTTACAATATTTGCTTCCTTTCCTAGCTTTTAGTATTGATATGCTTGATCCAACACGGTGGTCACTAATACAAATGTGGGTGCAAGTGTTAAGTTTCTGTAGAGATGTTGAGTCTTTTATTCCTTCTTACTAATATTTTATTTTCCTTATATTTCACATAAATGGTTGTAAAACACTTACTAACTAAACTTTCATAGTGGGAATTCACTCCAATGTGCAAGTATTGGAATTAGATTGATCAATTAATTGGTACCTTTTTTACAATAGATATCATTTGGGCCTAGACATATGGTAGGCTCTCATTTGTTAGGAAGATTAGGTGGTGGGATCATTGAGATGAATCTTCATACCCTTGGTTGATTATAGTTGTATGGGGACACATATCCCGCTAATGTAACCTAGATTATTGATACTGGGAGTAGGTATAGCCTCTACCATTGATATCATTCACAATGGAACCATATTTTCACTAGTTGGAGAATCCTCCAACAATGGATTCTCAACCCTTGATCTCTACTTGTAGGTGAAATTATGATTATTTGTCTCCCCTTGGATTTTTCTCTCCATTTCCCTGGGTCTCCCATGAATCCCCGTGAGCTATTGATCTGATTGTCTGAGGATTACTTGAGCAATTTGCAATCATTTTAAACTTTTAGGCCTCCACTAAACTTGGCCATTACAAGTTCTTGTAGGCCTTTAATTTCTTTCTTTGGAAGAAATTATAACTATTGAAATGTTTCCATTGCACCCCTTGTGTTTGACCCCATTGTCTAGTGGATCTCTTACAAAGGAAACATCACCATTGATATATTCCCTTGGGAGCTTGCGTAACAACATTTACCACAAAGAAAACTTAAGCACCCTTTTTTCTTAATCTCTTATAAGAAATTTGGGTCTTCAATCTAGTCTAATGGAAGGAATTTATCCATCCATGGAACTATTCATGTTTTGGACCCCTAATGCACTTAACTACTATCAACACACCTAAGTTGTTGATCTTGGTTTGTGGGGAGGATGCCACACCCTCCTCACACATCTACCCAAGTAACTAACCAACTGGGGTAAAAATGTGACGAGAAGTTACTATGTTCTACTTCAACTCCCTATGTGTTAGTTAAGGAAGTGGAATTGATGGAACACATCACAAAAACCTTCCACATCAGCAACAAAACTCCCAAGAGCCATCCCAACCACTCAGGTAACCAGCCCCTGAGACCAATTGAAGTTTTAATGCATCAAACCCCTGGACGCTCCCTTGATATAGACAAGGGTGTGTCTGGGAGGCTCTAGAAGCTCCCACAACAAGGGCAAGGGAGCTTTCGAGGACCTTTTTCCCCAGTGTTGTGCCTGCGACTATGGGATTTGTGCCACTTTTTAAGGCCCATAGCCCAAGTCACTGCCCATAACTTAATGACACCTTTATAAATGAAATTTCACAGCAGAACAAAGATACATTTGCTAAAACATCAACAAGGACTAGACTGGAACCCTAGTAGCCATGACAGGAATTTCGTCAAATGTGTCACAAACATGAAAGCTACAGGGCTTAACAATAGAACTGAGCATAGGGGTCTCATACTTATCTGAAAATCGTTAAGAAGCATTGATGCCTCAACACATTAGCTGAAATTTCATCTATTAGGCCATAGATACATTGTTTATTCATTTACAAGTAGAGACATGATGAGATCCATACATAGCCATTGTCATAATACATGTTCATAACCAACATAATAACAACAGAAATACCAAGGAAACAACAACTATATAATCCACATATAAACCAATATCATACTCATGAATTAACAAGGAGAAATAACCTCATATTAATGATGCAAAGGCCAACCAGGTTTGGGACTTCCATGAACCACCCGACCATAGACATGGCTAAGCCAAATCTCTCTTCATCTAGTCACCCTCATGCCATATTCCAAGCATGAATGTGGGATCTCATCAAACAAAGCAATCAAAACCATCCAGGGCTTCCAGAGGCCAAACCAACTCAACCCTCAACCAGTGATTCCACCTCATGGTCGAACATCACTAACATCACCAAATTGGTCTCTACCCAAGATGCCCAGGGCTCTATAGCATTTGTTCCAACCAAGGTTTCCAGGACTGGTAACTCAACCCACAACTACCACCGGGCTCTAGAGAGTTTTTCCAACCAAGGCTCTAGGACTAGTAACTCAACCCACCAAGGGCTTCAGAGCATTTGTCCAACCAAGGCTCCAAGATTAGTAACTCAACCCAAGTTTTTACAGGGCTCCAGAGCATTTGTCCAACCAAGGCTCCAAGAACTAGTAACTCAACCCACTGCTAAAGGAACATGAGAACCAACTAGAAAACAAAAGGAAATGAACCCATAACACCATGGCTATCCGGGAAATGACAAGGCTAAGAAAATCCACTGTCAATCTAGACAACCACTCATGCCAATGACAAATCATAACCAAGAAACCACATGCATATGCCATGCATGCCAAAAATAGTGAGGAAAACATACACGCAACCCATTGTAGATGTTAATATTGATGTCCTCTTGCGCTTTCCTATTCTTCCTTTGCCTTCTTGCTCCAAGCATCCGAGTATGCCACACTCTCCAAGAGTGCTCCAAGAAAACTCTAAGTGTCCAAGAGTATGAGAGAGGGAGAATAGAATGAGAGCTCCAAAACTGAACTGACAAAAAGCTTACACTGACCAAGCCTGAGCAAAAGCTTGCCAACTGATCCTCATAAGTCTTTTTATCAATGAGGCCTCTATTTTCTTCATTTTCCATTATTTTCCTTCAATTTCCTCCTCACATGAAGCCTATGATCTTTCACCTTGCCTTTCTCCTAATTTCCTTTATTTTCATAAATAAAATGCCAAAAATGCCATTTTTCCTTTCCAAAGCCTTTGTCATTGCTTTTGCCAAATTCCTTAACCATAATAAGCTGAAATGAACACCCACATTAGGATGTCTTGCCCAACATTCAGCTTGGAATATGTGTCTCATGACCTTGGTCTTATATATATATATATATATATTTACCTTTATTAACTTTTTACATTTTGACCAGGGTTGTTATAGAGCATCTCTATTGTTGATCTAGCTTTTGTGAGGGCCACCTAAGCTATATATATGTTGTTAATGGGGGTGATCTTATTGTTCAAAGTAGAGAACTTTTTGGGCCCCTATTTGCATTAAACATTACGATAAAACATGGGCCATTGATTTAATTCAATAGGGAAACTGGGAACCGACAATTTGCTTCTTCCTTAAAAACACGTACTCTTCATTTGTGACCTTTGGTAATGATTTTCCTTGGATTTTTTTTATAGGAATTTCACCATTGATTTATAGGGGGTGGCACCATGGACCAGAAACATGAATATATGCTTGGTGGGATTTTCTCAATGAGGTTTCAAGTATTTCAAACAAGGAAATTGCGTAAATTTTTATGGAAGGGGAAGTAAGAATTCATTTGAGAAATCTATATAAAGGAACATGCAGGTTGAAAATTTCAGTATGGGTCTCCTAATTGGACAACATACAAAATGTATAAAACTATGATAAGCATGTTTAGAACCATGTTTTTTTTTTTTTTAATTGTGATAACAAAGATAGAACCATGAAATTTTCATGATTTCATCCCTGCTCATCATATTCCAACAAATTTATATAGGTTTATAATGGTATTTTTATCTAATGCATAACATTTGTTGCGTAAAATTATCAAAGTAAAACTTATTGTAGCTGGGATAAGTAGACATTAAATAATGAAATAACGAAGAATAATTAGTATGACTTGTTATCACCCCAAGAAACTCTCCTAGGTTGTATCTCGGAGATGCTCGGGAACATTACAAACTCAACAAAATGTTGGAAATGGATGAATGGAAGGTCTGATGCATATTCAAGCCAGATAACCACTTCTACTATGCTTAACTCCAGACATGGGTGAACACCCCCAGACTACAAGGCTTTAGACCACCAATCACTCTCAGTTTAAGGAATTAGTGAATATGGAGAATACTGACCACACCAGCAGATGCACAGGACCCTGTGATGGCCAGTTGCAACCAATAAAGAGGTCTGCAAATATGTTTCCTAATGCACAGACAAGATGATAGCTCTCTGCCACTAAGTAAATAGAAACCTGAAACAACACATTCACTGATACATGCAAGATTCTAACATAGAGGTGGGATGACAGCCCCTCTATTGCTAAATATCAAGAGCACATGAATAAATGCATAATAGGCACAACCTAGAACGGAATAGAAGTGGAAAGTGGGCAATTAACAACAAAAGAAGCTTGTATTAGCTGAAAATGAAGACTAGATGCTGCAAGTATCAAAGTAGTTACAATCTCCAAAAGTTGAACCTCACATCAAAACAACAACCATCCACGCTGATTACATATTTTCTCTGGGTATATATAGAGTTTCTTTACAAAATACTCTGTTATTCTATGCGTGGAGGGGTCATAATGGACCACCAATCGCTTTAACTGTTGAATATGGGTCTTTGTTACAATTTGTTGTACTTCAGTGAACAAAATTGATCTTCTTGGATGCTCTGTTGCACTTCTTGAGCAGGCGGAGTGTAATATGGATGAAGTTCCATAACTGATAAATGTTTTATCTGCTCGAGACTGGTCCTTTCCCTTTTTGGCAAACCTATTTTTTGAATGTGGTTGCTCGAGAGGAAATGTGTCGGGTACTAACACTGGCCACCTTTGTCCTTCGGAAGCATGGTATAGGTCAAGGACATGAAGACTACATGGCGGACGAATGAGCACGACGGGAACAGATATCAGCTGCTGGATTGCACAGATGGACAACGGAATACACCATCGGGAGCATGAAGGCAGGAAGACTGAGTATAGGCAAATACACTGTCGGAGGTGGAAAAGTGGACTTGAAGCTTTATACAAGGGAGTGGTGAGTCATATCAGGTCTAGCACTTGATATCGCATCGGCGGAATGGAGTGGTCTACATTAACATCAAGCCCTGACCCTGCGACTTGCGATCACCGATGAATATCACATCGGCAGTACGGAAGCGGGCACGAACAAACGTGGGCTGTTGGATCTTGCGGGACTGATCGGATGGTGAAGGATCGATCGCAATATCGAATCGGCGGAAGTCAAGGGGGGAGCCTTTATACACACATGGATGCGGTTATGATCAGTGATTAAAGCCCAGACCCGATGTTGCATTACAATATGATTTAACCTGTCATCGCATCCATCACCGATCGCAAGCCGAGAAGTCTTACCACATGAAAGTGCTGATTGCGATGAGGCTGCAGACCCAATATAGGAATTAACTGTTTTTTAAGAGTTGAAGAAGAAAATGACTGCTAAGATGGGGAAAGACTTTGCGAAGGCACGTGGTCATGTGGCTATGGTGATATGGGATTTTAAGCTTAGTGCTCGGGGCTTTGGGGGAAAGCAGGTTTATACAGAGTTTTGGAGGAAAAAAGAGATAACAGGGTTATGAGAGTATAAGGAAAATGAAGGAGAAGAAGAAAATGGACTGTTGCGAGCTCCCTTTTTGCATAAACACATGGCCAAGCTAGTATTTGGTCCTCCAAATGCTGAAGTACGTAGCAGAGCTAACACTGGCTCCTTCTACGGATGAGATCCTCCTTGTGAGGTCTCAAGAACTTGCAGATCAATGCCTTTCCTTTGAAAAACAAATTAGCAAAATTTCCTAATGTTCCATTGGGCATGGAGTCTACTTTGCTTACACTAAACTGATAAAACAAAATATTTACAACTTTAAGGCAAAAAGACCTTAAACCACATAAACTTTCAGAAAACGCCCATTAACTAGGCCATCAAAAATTGCTTCTCCCTCCATGCTTTTTAGCATGAAGGTATTGTTCCCTTGAATCCAACAAATGATAAAAGGCCCTGCCCAGAAAGCATCAAACTTCCCATGGTTTCCTTTCTTTTATTTCAGTGCATCCCACTTCAAAACCAAGTCTCCAACTTGAAAATTATTTGATTTTGTCTTTCTGTCAAAAGCTTCCTTGATCTTCTTCTAATGTGCTGCAGCCTTTTCAACCAGCTGTTCTCTGATTTGGTGTACCTCTGCTAAATCAGTGATCCTTTTTGCCATGTCTTCCTCCAGCTTTTTTATTTCTTTTTCAATCAGAGGAAGGAGCAGAGGGTTTATTGGTCTCCGCTTCTACTTGAAAGGCATGGTATCTTTCTGTAAAGGGATTTTATGTGAAATGATCTTCTTATCATACGTTTTCCGGTCACTATATTCCCAGGCAAAGACATCAGTAAATTCCTTCATTAATTGCAGTATTCAGCACTTTGGTCAGCAGACAGATGCGTGGATAGACTTATGTATCTTGGCTGATCTGGACTCCCTATATCATGCCTACAAACTGCAAACTGATCTACATTTTTGGCAGCTTTATAGGGCATGTCATTATGGTCAAACAATGTTTCTAGAGGAATTAAACCCTTAGGAATATGATTACTGGGAAGCTGGACAATACTATCTTTGCCAATTTTGTTTCTAAGCTGGGACTGGGGGTTTTCTTCTAAAGCTTCATTATCTTGGTCAATTTGCATTTCAGAAAATTCATCAATAACTTGCAAGAATCTGTTCACTTCATCATCATCCTCAAAAACTTTCCAATGGTGGACGTTATCAGGCAAGGATGGTCTATACTTCACTTGGACTTCATACACTAGTCTGGGAGGCATTGGAGGGATAAATAGACTAGCAGACACAGCAAGGGAATCATCAAGCTGATTTTGGGCTCTAGGAATGTATGAAATACAGAAATAATCAAAAGAATTTCTGATTCTCCATACCTCATCTCTGTATGCTTTCAGCCTTGGGTGCTTTGCCTAAAATGTTTTATTTACTTGCTGAATAATCAAATCAGCATCTCCAAACACCTTTATGCATCTGATTCCTCTGTCTTTTGCTGCATTCAGGCCCAATAGCAGAGCTTCATATTCTGCTATATTGTTGGTGACTTGGAAGGCCAGCTTAAAAGACAACTCTGTGCTTTCTTGTTTCAGAGATACCAGCACCACCCCTACTCCTGCATTCTCCCTGGAACATGCTCCATCAAAGAACATCTCCCAAACCTAATTTCCTTGCTCTTCCTCAACCTGAACTATTGGTTTTCTGAGCCGCATTGAGGCCTTTTGAGATTCTTCTATTTTGAGGATACATGCTCAAAAATCAGTGTCCACTGCATATATGGGATGATTTGTACGATTCTTCTCATCATTGATGATGTATGCCAACTGTGCTGCTCTGTACAATCTCCTGCTTTCTCCTCCAAAACCTGGGATAGTTGCATAAGATAGATCATTTTGTAATGTCCCGCCTAGTCTCTTAATCCATCCTCTGGACAACAGCATGCCAAATTTAGGAGGGACATCTGCCACCACAATATCCATCATCATACTCTTCATGGGCAACTGAGTTAAGGTAATGGCCAGGTCTTTGATTAATCCTAGGCACTTCACTTTCCTTGATTCAAAAGAGAATAAATCATGATATGGTCTGGTGATATCAAGGCCTAACTCTTCCATGAAAGCTTTAGGCATTAAATTGTGGCTGGCCCCTGTATCTAGCAGACAATTGTGAAGGATCTTATCATGAATGGTCAAGGAAACATAAAAAGATGGAGAATTATTATCAGTAGGTTCAATCATGGGGCTGAGCACAATGACAGGCTTATCATCTTGCAAATTAACAGAGTCAGTGGAGGTTTGTGTGGTTTCTAGCTCAAGGGCTTCAAAGATAGGCATTCTAAATACTTCACTCTTCACCAGCTCTACCAGAGGCACATATATTTTCAATTTCTGGACTTTTGAATCAAAGCTAAAAGTAGAAGATAAATTATCAAAACCTTTTACCTCTTGAACTGGAGCTTTGAGGATGATTGGATCAGTTGCTAGTCTTCTTTGTTTAACATTCTGTGATTCTGCTTGGACAGTAGCTCTTTGGGCAGGATTCTCCTTGGCATTTTTTGCATTGGATCTCAGATTGTATCTCTACTGTTGTTCAGTTTGTAGAACAGCTCCTATGTCCCACTCCTAGTTGTTTTGTTCTTGCAGTAATGATTCTTCATAAGAAGCCAAAGTAAAAAATGCAGCAATGCCTTTGTCTTCCATGCAGTGAATTTCAACCTCATCTTCTTCAAATTGTTCCTCATCCATGACTACATTTTGGAAAGGAGCTTTAACTTTCTGATCTTCCTTTGATTCTTTACCCCTTTGCATAATTTGTAACTGCTCATTTGCTCTTCTGAAAGGATTTGGATTTCTTGGAGCAGATGTGTTTCGCTACCTTGTTTTCCTTGAATTCTACTCAACCTTTAGCTTAGAAATTTCAGCAGCCAATGACTCTATCATCTTAGTCATTTTGTCCAATTTAGGCTCTGAAGATGATGTAGAGGAAGTAGAAGTCTGACCTTTCTGCCTCCTCCCGTCAGCTTGATTTTTAAGCTTTTCTGCAGCCATGATATTAGACTCTACTTCTAATGTTGCATCCTACATGTCTGCCAGAGTAGCACATCTCCTTTCTCTAAAAAACAAGCAGAAATCAGAGTAAAAAGCATTGGCATAAGTGAGTTTGGCAGAGGTAGGAGTAGGCTTTACCTCAGCTGGTATCTTACTATACATTCGATTGAATCTTTTATTAAAATCAGGCAAAGATTCACCCTTTTCCCTCGTCAGATTACCAAAATCAGTATGGTAATACAACAAATCCTTTTATCTCCCTAGTGCTTCAAAAATGCATCATCTAATGCTTCAATATATGTTATAGATCTTTGGGGCAATTCTCTGAACCACTTCCTGGCCTCTCCATCTAGGCTCTGGACAAAAACTCTCATCCACACATCATTTTCACTTATATCCAAATTATCAGCATAACTGTAAAAAGCTTCAAGATGTTCTTCTGCTGTCACTCCCTCTGTTCCAGTGAATTTAGGCATATATTTTTGATATTCTCCCATAGGCATAGGATTTAAAGGAGTAGGCAAGACTAAAGGTCCATATCTAGCAGCAACAATTCTCTCAATCTTCGTGGGTGCTTGCTGTCCTGCCATAATTGGAATATGTGGAAGAATACTGACAAATTGAATGGTAGGAAATAATGTGATGGATGGCAGAGAAAAAGAGATGTTTTGGATTGTATGGGAAGTTTTCTTTGGATTGAGATTCAAAGGGGAACTAACTGAACAAGGGGCTGAATTAATCTCTGAAGGAATTTCGTGATTAACATTGCTGAGCTCTAAATCTTGAAACTGTACATCTTTAGCTACAACTTTATCTTTCAGAGATGAATGGGATTTCTTAGGCTTACCTGATCCTGATGCCCTTTTCTGTGATGCTTTCTTCGATTTAACAGTCTTCTCAGGGTCAGGTATTGGTTCAGCCGGTGATTTCTGAGGATTTCTTCGAGTGTGTCTCACAAACTGAGCCAGAACTTCAATGTGGAGTCGCCAAAGGATGGTCTTCCTCCAATGGTGTCGCCAGATAGATGATTACAACCAAAATATGTGCCGAGACCTTTTCTATCATCAAAGCTTGGAACTGTGTTGTTCTCCTAGGGAAGCTGAGCTTCAATCTCGTCTCCCTGGCAAGGCGCCAATTAATGTTATCACCCCAAGAAACTCTCCTAGGTTGTATCTCGAAGATGCTCGGGAACATTACAAACTCAACAAAATGTTGGAAATGGATGAATGGAAGGTCTGATGCATATTCAAGCCAAATAACCACTTCTAATATGCTTAACTCTAGACATGGGTGAACACCCCCAGACTACAAGGCTTTAGACCACCAATCACTCATAGTTTAAGGAATTAGTGAATATGGAGAATACTGACCACACCAGCAAATGCACAGGACCCTGTGATGGTAGGCTGCAACCAGTAAATAGGTCTGCAAATCAGTTTCCTAATGCACAGACATGATGACAGTTCTCTGCCACTAAGTAAATAGAAACCTGAAACAACACATTCACTGATACATGTAAGATTATAACATAGAGGTGGGATGACAACCCCTCTAATGCTAAATATCAAGAGCACATGAATAAATGCATAACAGGCATAGCCTAGAATGGAATAGAAGTGGAAAGTGAGCAATTAACAGCAAAAGAAGCTTGTATTCGCTGAAAATGAAGACCAGACACT
Organism: Pinus taeda; assembly: GCA_000404065.3. Taxonomy (NCBI): domain Eukaryota; kingdom Viridiplantae; phylum Streptophyta; class Pinopsida; order Pinales; family Pinaceae; genus Pinus; species Pinus taeda. The sequence goes on along the minus strand of APFE031701345.1, from coordinate 143,991 downwards.
GCAAGTATCAAAGTAGTTACAGTCTCCAGAAGTTGAACCTCACATCAAAACAACAACCATCCACGCTGATTACATCTCTTCTCTAGGTATATATAGAGTTTCTTTACAAAATGCTCTGCTATTCTATGCGTGGAGGGGTCATAATGGACCACCAACCGCTTTAATTATCGAAAATGGGTCTCTGTTACAATATTTTGTACTTCAGTGAACAAAATTGATCTTCTCGGATGCTCTGCTACACTTCTCGAGCAGGTGGAGTGTAATATGGATGAAGCTCCATAACTGATAAATGTTTTATCTGCTCGAGGCTGGTCCTTTCCCTTTTCGGCCATCCTATTTGTTGAATGCGGTTGCTGGAGAGGAAATGCGCCAGGTACTAACACTGGCCACCTTTGTCCTTCGGAAGCATGGTACAGGTCGAGGACACAAAGACTACATGGCGGACAAATGAGCACAACTGGAACAGATATCAGCCGCTGGATTGCACATATGGATAGTGGAATACACCATCAGGAGCACAAAGGCAGGAAGACTGAGTATAGGCAAATACACTGTTGAAGGTGGAAAAGCGGACTTGAAGCTTTATACAAGGGAGTGGTGAGACATATTGGGTCCAGCACCTGATATCACATCGACGGAATGGAGTGGTCTACATTAACATCAAGCCCTGACCTTGCGACTTGCGATTGCCGATGAATATTGAATTGGCAGTTCGAAAGTGGGTGCGAACAAACGTGGGCCGTTGGATCTTGCGGGACTGATCAGAGGTCGAAGGAGCGATCGCAATATCGCATCGGCAGAAGTCAGGGGGGGAGCCTTTATACACACATGGATGCAGTTGCGATCAACGATTAAAGGCCGGACCCGATGCTGCATTACAATATGATTTAACTTGTCCTCGCATCCATCATCGATCGCAAGCCGAGAAGTCTTGCCACATGAAAGTGCCGATTGTGATGAGGCTGCGGACCCGATATAGGAATTAATTGTTTTTTAAGAGTGGAAGAAGAAAATGACTGTTGAGACGGGGAAAGACTTTGCGAAGGCATGCGGTCATGTGGCTATGGTGATATGGGATTTTAAGCTTAGCGCTCGGGGCTTTGGGGGAAAGCGGGTTTATACAGAGTTTTGGAGGAAAACAGAGATAGCAGGATTATAAGAGTATAAGGAAAATGAAGGAGAAGAAGAAAATGGATTGCTGCGAGCTCCCTTTTTGCATAAACACACGGCCAAGCTAGTATTTGGTCCTCCAAATGCTGAAGTACGTAGCAGAGCTAACATGACCAAAAAATACAAATATCAAGTGATATATCTAAATTGTTAAACACGTACATCATATTATCATACCACATAATGATGATGGTAATGGTTATATTGGAATTACTCATCACATACTTAAATTCCCAATACCATAGGTGAATGATAACAAACTAATCAAGAGTTATGAAAAATATGTTTCTTGAAATGGCAAGTCTTATACACCCCTTTAATTATTTGGTCCAAAACATTAAAAATACAAATTTTTAGCCTATAACCTTAAATTCCACAACCAAAATGCTTTGGTGCAATGGAAAATTCTTCTTAACTTAGTGAGGCAGCCCAGTGGGTGACTCTCAGTGAGCGAGAATATTGATCCCTGTGTTCAAATTCAAGTCCTTCTAAGTGAAAAATGAAATAAAAAATAAATGATAATTAGATATACAAAAAAAACAAAAACCAAGAGCCTTTCACTTGGATATAAAGTTTCAAACAAGGTAAATATCACTGAAAGACTTTGTTTAATTCATTATGGATCACAGAAGCTTGAATGCAGAAATTACTACCCTATACTAAGGGCCACTGCTATTAAAGTTCATCACTTTGAACGGTCTCACGTAAGGGTTTCCAAGTTGAAGACAGATCTGGCTTTTCTAAAACGATGTAGAGACTCTTCCCTTGTTCCTTTGTTGGCTTACTTGAAATTATGTCTCTACATTGCTCTCTATTTAAGCCTTTGCCATGGTTTGCCTCTTCATCTGGTCCTAATGATGAACCACACTTGTTGGTTCGAAACGCGTTGGCCAAAAAATTCTCTAATATAATTTCTATCGAAAAACTTTGTTTAATTCATTATGAATCACAGAAGCTTGAATACAAAAAACAAATATCATTTCAATATTTTAAACAAAATTTCCCAAAAATAAATAATTTTATCTGTTATGGATTAAAATATATCACATCATTTCATCACTTTCATTTTTTCATTTTTATCTTTTATGAATTAAAATATATAACATATTCCATCATGAAATTGGAGTGAGAGCGAATGCGTGCAACTCTCCTTGTAAAATTGGTGCCCACATTCCATCACCATACCTTGAAAGTAGCAAACATTTATTAAGGCAAAGACCGTCGCTTTAAATGCTTATAGAATTGCGTAAAATTAAATGCACTCTCCAACAAAATTAAATGCTTGTAATTGTTATGGGAGGTTAATAAATATGTATAGTCGTAAGGTTAATTTTAAAATTGTATTAAAAGAGAATTCTTTGATCTCGTTGTTTATTATTAATATTGTTTGATTTTTTTTTAATTGTTTTTAGCGTGATTTTTTTAGACTTTTTGGTACTAGAATTTGGTTGAAAGTTTTGAAGTGAAATTTTGGTTTATGTTATTTAAATTGGTTTTTTGATAATATATATGGATTCAACGCCTTGAAAAATCCTAAGGTACTTTGAATGTGTAGGAGTTACTCATCGAGCTTGTGATTTCAATAAATTCCTGCGGAGTTTTAGAGAAATTAGACCGGAAAAACCTATGCTTCCAAAAAATCGCACTAAAGACAGCTCGTTTTTTTAATATATTAATTTTTTTTGTTAGTTATGTATTAGGTAAAAAAATAATGAATATAGTTAAATAAAATAAAGTGAATTTGACTTAAAATAATTTAAAACTTTTATTTTTATAACAAATTTGTCATTTTTTTTTTTTATAAATATAATATTTTTTTAAAATTATCTTAATATTTATAAATGAGATTTATGCAGGTTTATAAAATTATTTTATTTAGGAATAAGATTTACCTAAAATTAAGCAACTTACTTACAAACCTCTAAATCTACATTACCATAAAATTTCACATTTCATCTTTTTAAATTGACAAAAAAGAGTATTGCCCAACTTAACTTCATAATCGTGCCCTACTCATATTTCACAATACCTTTTTCAAATGCAAACCTTCATCCTTTTTGTAAATTGGATTCTTGTTAAGACTATTGTGCCTAACCAATCATCTAACACAAACGTATATGAAAATATAGATATAGATCCCATTCATCCATTATTAATGAGCAAAGTAACCTTTTCCAATAGAATCTCACACACATTTCTCATAATATTTTATGATGTTCCCTTTACCTTTCCAAAATATGATAATTTTAACTCTTTTACAAAATATTATATATGTAAAACAATTTCTCATGTTCGCTCTGAATATGATATATAATTTTAACTCCTTTACTATAGATGTTGATATGTAAGATATAAAATTGTTGAAACTAAATTTTAGTCAAACATTAATAGTATAGTTTTTCCATCGATCATGATTGATATGATTTTTTAAATAAATAATAAAAAAACCCATTATGAGTCAATTTTCAAACCAAATCAAATATAATATAATAATATAAACAATTATATCTTATTATTTATTTTTAATTACTAATAATTAAAGAAATGCATCCACAATAATAACCAAGTTGCCCAAAAGGAAACGCTAATAACACCAGGTTATGCCCCGATATGGAAAGAATCACCGCCTTTAAATACATACACTACACTTCATTCATTTCCATTAACTTTAATAATAATAATAATAAATGCAAAACCGCATCTTCGTGTACATTGTCGTGAGTAGCAAGTAAACCCAATCTTTTGTCGTCTATACTCCAAAGAATGAAAGAGTGAAGGACAAAGACAAATTTGAGAGCTGCATTCTCACACCACATCACATCACATATAAATAATAATAATAAAAAAATAAAAAATAAGCGAGGGAGGTCGGTCGCGAGGGCCGCCCCTATCAAATCAACCAATTGTCTTTAACCATGTTTCAATAAAAACACAAGCAAGAAAGCAAGCAAGCATCCATCCATCCATCCACCAACATATATATATATATATATATATATGCGCGGTGTGTCCTTGTCTCTTTACCCACTTAACCAAATGTTTCTTCTTCAAACACTTCTCAATTTAAGACTCGTACTTAACTTCCTAGAATGTTAGAATGATGGGTCTGTCCCTATCACAAAATTTATATTTAGGGTCAGAAGTAGCTAAATGGACGAGACACACTATTTTTAAAGCATTAGTTGTCTTATGCAGCGAGATAGGACATTAGATATAACAAAATATCCTTTATTTATTTATCTAATATAGAGGATAACCATGGACTTTAGTAACTTGGTTTATCAAAGTGAGTTTGTTTTTCCTTTTCATGTTGTATTATTAATTTCAATTTTATTAAGTTTTAGTTGTTTGTTTTGTTTGTTTTTATAATTTATTTATGAGTATGTGATAGAATGTAATAGAAATTATAGTTTAATTTTTATTTCTTTATTTTTATATATTTTCATAATTTTTTCTTATGATTTTTTTTAACTTTTTAATTTATTTTATTTTATATTTTAATTTCCTTGATTTAGTTATTAGTTATATTACTACTTATACAAGCTTAATAGAATTGGGGCATATGACTATATTCAAATGGATGTACTTTAATAGAATTGAGTATATGACTATATTCAAAATGATTCATCTAGAAAAATAATTTTATACATAGAGAAAATGGAAATCATAAGATTCCAATGAAAATCAATTATCAATATGAATTAAAAGGAATAAAACATGAAACCAACAATGTACAAAAATAGTTTGATTATAAACTATTGAAAATAAAATATAATTAATAGATAATAGATACTAAAAAGTACAAAAAAAAAGTTTGATTATAAAATATTGAAAAGAAAATATAATCAATAGATAATAAGATACTAAAAAGTGACGTACAAGAAGCTTATATAAATGACAAATGAAGAACCATTGTTAACCAACAAAAAGAAATTAGAGTGTAAAACATCTTGAAGCTTAAACTCCCATGAGAAAAACAAGTAATACTTAACCAAGAACTAACCCACATAGGTTGACATGTAAAACAAGAATATGGAAACAATGAGAAATGAAAGATTATATCAAATTTGTGGAAATGGAGAGGTAGAAGCTAAATGACACTTTAATAATGTGTAGCTTATTTGCAATATTTAATAATGTGTAGCCTATTTGCAAATCTAGGAAGTCTATTTTGCATTTTAGAGCTTTTGAATTAGTTTTATGGGAGAAACTAATGAAATATACAACAAATTTGTTTTAAAAAATGATGTAGAAATAAGAGTAAATTTAAAGACACTTTAATAATATGTAGCCTATTTGCAAATCTAGAAAGTCAATTTTACATTTTAGTACTTTTGAATTAGTTCTTTAAAAAAATATAAAAAAATATACAACAAATTTGTTTTAAAAAATAATGTAAAAATGAAAATAGAATAAGAAAACTTATAATCTTTAAAAAATATAAACATGAAAATAGAGTAAAAAACCTATAATCCTTAATGTAATATTTTAAAAAGTATACAAGTAAATAAATCAAATAAATAATTTTTCATTTTAAAATTGTATCACTAAATCAAACTTCATATTTCATATCTTAAATAAATTTAATAAATTATTTAATATTACATTAACTTTTATTTATTTAATAATATTATTATTATCTATCATTAATATCCATATTTTCACTCAATGAATATTTATTTTTTATATCTAATTTTTTAACTATAATTATTTATATAATATTTTAAATTATCTTATTTTACGCGATATATCTATCTAATTCGAATTTCATTCCACTTAATAACTTTACGAGATACAACTGCTATTCGTTGAATAATTCAACGAGTGTATTTGAGTGGAGATTAGTATGAGAATTAGAATTTCATTTACGCTTAATACTGTTATTAGTTGGAATTACCTTATTTCCAGCGCAATTCACACTGTCTTATTTTGGAAACTTAACTTTATTTAAAAAACTAAATTAGACGTTTAGTTTTGAAAACTATGTATAATGAGTATTAAGTTGTTAATTACCGTCGTGGTCTACTAGTACGATAGATATGGTTTGATTTGAATGTTGATATATCATTTTCCTTATTTAATTATTATTATTATTAGATACCACAACCTATCAAGTCAATTTCCTCATCATATCTTCATTATTATGTGTATATTTTAAAATCAACGAAAATGCCACAACCTAACAAGTCAATTCGTCGCGATATTTTCATTATTATGTTTATTTAAATAAAAAAATCTTTGTATTGTAATGATTATAAAGTGTCATTTTTATTATTATTTTTAATATACTTTATATTTAAAATTTGAATTTTAAAAATAAAATAAATTTGATTTATAATTTATATTATAATTAGAAATTAATTTTTTTTTTTTTTATTTTTCAATTTAATTTATTTAATTTTTATAAATAATATGAATAGTCTATTTTGTTAAATGATTTTGACTTTTATACATATCATTTTATTTTATTTTTATTTTTTATTTTTTTTCCAGAAGAAAAAGCGCTATATGATTTATATTATGTAGATGAAAAAACATAACTGAAAAATATACAGATACATACAAGTGGATCTTATATCCCGGATTATGCCCTCATTGTCTTAGGGGGCTGAACAGATCATCATCATCATTGGGGAGCAAAAAACAAAACAACATTTTATGGTCTATCCAGATAGTCCAATATACGGAGATATTATCCAAAAGATATAGATATCATTGTTATCATGAAGGATTATTTAGTGTTGTTTTTTGACTTAGATATGATTACTATATTCAACAAGATTAGTCAAGATTCAAACTTAATATCATTTTAAGTCTTAACCACTTGCTCCGCACCCTAGCTTGATATGATAGACATGATATCCCCAATATCAACTTAAGTAGCAACTTTTGGTGCTCCTAACCTGATATCATAACACATTATATCAAGCAAATTTAGTCATAATTCAAATTTAGTCACAATTTATGAGTATAAATTTATGATAGTCCAAACCATATCAAGCAAGATAAGCTAAGATTAAGATTAGAACTAAGTATCACCTTAAGTGTCAACTACTCATGCTTCCCCTGGCTGATATGATGGCCCCACAAACCAATTTCCAAACCATATCAAGCAATATTAACTAGAATTAAGATTAGAACTAAGTATCACCTTAAGTCTTAACCACTCATGCTTCTCCCCTACTAGATATGATGACCACAAACCATACTAAACTAGATGTGATAACCACAAACTATACTAAACAAAGTTAACTACAATTCGAATCAAGTATCAACTTGGGTTAACCACTTAAGTTGCTCCAACACAATCTAATAACTTCTTACAAACTATATCACATAAGATAATAACTTCTTACAAATTATATATAACAAAATTAGCCACACTTAAATATCACTCTATAATAAATTATAAATTATGCCAAACACAATTAGCTAAAATTATAATAAATTATAAATTATACCAAACACAATTAGCTAAAATTATAGTAAATTATAAATTATGCCAAACACAATTAGCTAAAATTAAAACTAAATAATACGTTCAATCCCAACCGCAACTTAACCAAATATAAAAATCTATAAACCCAAATAAATTTAATTATAATTTAACAAAATATCCCTCTAAATCCCAATCACAAACATTATCCCCTGAACTCTATTATAATGAACCAGCCATGTAATATCAAATAAAGTTAACTAAAATTCAAACAAAATATCGCCTTAACCCCCGACCACTTAAATTTATAACTTAACCCATTTAAAATAAACTTATAGTATTTAATTAATTAAAATAAATATATATGTATATAATATGATGGAAATATCCTTGAAAGGGATGGATGAAGAAGATATGCTGCCCGCGTTTCAAAGACTGACAGTGCAGTCGCGTCGCGTCGTGGTCTCTATCAATGCAATTTCGTCACTCATTTACTTTGGGTCATCGGCACGTCAATCGCGGGGTCCGTTTCCGCACCTCAAAAAACAGAAGAAAGACGAACCGTGCAAGAAATCCCAACTGCGGCTTAACAAGCAAACGATCAAACTCACAGTGACGATAACATTCTGCAACAAATCTCAACTGTAATCCTCTGCTTCCCTCATCGTGACAATAATTTAATAATAGATCATCAAAAGCAATCAGCACAGACGGTTACCAATAAATGAGTCATTATCGGCCAAGCCTAACGTCCTTCATCCCCAAGGCCTCTCTGCAGGTAAAGACATACATTTTCTCTTTTTCTTTTTACACACTGATACATTGTTATGGCTTCGCAGGGCCAAGGAGGGGCGCCTCAACCTCACGATTGATACAAACAGGTGGGAATTCGCCATAGGAAAACATGATTTTACCATCGGAAATGATAAGTACAAAGTTCCCAGCGCCTCGTCCAAGATAAATAATACATTCTACACTCCTCAGGGTTCCCTCCCTCCAGACAAAAACACAAAGATCAGAAGACCCCGCATTTTGCATTACGAATCATGGCCCAGAAATGTTCAGAGCCCGGTTTTCTCGTGAATAACTCCGCACTGTGGGATGATGAAGATGCACTGAATAGGAATTACAACTATAATTACTACACCGATCTCTGGGGTGGTCTTCCATTATCTTCTTCTGCTCCTGCAAGAACCAGCGCAGAGGATTCTAGGCCCAAAGTTGTGGCTGCTTCTGAAGCTGTAGAGTCTGATTACGGGAGAGTGAATAAAAATAATAATACTGTGTCAGCTGATACTCAACTCTCGTGTGAAACTGCCGCAACTTCTTCGTCTGGAGGGTCCATGAGCAGTCCAAGTAAGAGTAATGAGGTTATCAAGTCAAGCAAGAACAAAGTGCTAATGGGAACCAAGGATATTGAGTGCCAGAGTCAGGTAAGTGCCATTTGTTACCCTTCTGTTCAGTAATGATGTCGAGGTTTCTAAGGGTTATGAGGAGATTTATTGCCCGGCAGTTGATTTAAAAAGGGTATTGGCGTTGGTAGGCCACTGGTCTGTTGAAGGTGTCCTCCGAGTGCTGATGATGACATCTGTAATGTTATCACTAGCAACTCTTTTATTATGTTTTGTCATTTCTTGCTGAATTTTCGGTTGTGAGGTGTATCAACAAGCTCAGTTCTGTGCCTCATATCCTCTGGAACTCGCATTGTCAGTCATGCTTGCTAGGAAAAATAAAATACAGGATTGCTCAGTTTGCTTGGGAAAATACAAAACAGGACTTCTGTTGCCAGATCTGTAGCTTGAAGTATGATTATAATAACTATTTTTTGCAGCTACGCAACCTACTATCGAGTATATCTAGAACTTATTATTCTAATCCTGCCTCCCTTTTTTTTTTCCTTTTTCTTAAGGAGCCACGTTGGGCAGTGATTTGTTCTTGGTTTTGTATTGCCTAAACTATACTGTATTAGAATAATTTTTATTTGTGCTTATAGGAAAATTTGTAGAATCTATGGCGGGTTCTTTTATCTTAAGGATGTCTCAATCTGCAATATACTCATTTTTTTCAGATAATGCTCTGAGACATTCTGTAATGTAACAGTGTATTTGTTTTGATGCAAACTCAACATACTATATAAAATAGTCAGTAACTCAAATCTTCATGCCATACTGAGTGCTTCTCTCTTACTTTACATGTCAGTTTTACTGGTGAATCAATAATTCCTTTGTTTCCTCCAAGTTGCTGGATACTTTGTCTCATTCCTTTTTTCTAGCCAGCACAAAAAAAAGGATGTAACTTTACTAATCGTGTCGTAGCAATCAATGAATAATATTTGACTGGACCATAGTGCCCACATTGAGCATCTTTTGAGAAAGTCGATTTTGTTTCTTTCGAAATTCACACTTGATTGTGCTCTCCTGTAAAAGATTTACAGGCATCAGTCTTTTTGAATCTGAAATCACTGACACATGTAACTATGCTTCGTCCCAGGTTCTGTAACATAAAATGTTATTACCAATGAGAATACTTTTCCCTTTTTCTTTTTCTTTGCTAAATGGGGAAAGTGATGCGTCATTACAGACTTAAGGTTCTTAAATTACATGGAAGCTGATTCACGATTTTCATATTTACTACAATTCTTGTTTCTGAAATGTTTGAGGAATGCCCAAATCCTCTCGTCTTGTAAATGAATGATTTCCTTCTTTCCCGGCCCTCCTACAAAATGGAGGTTATTCTTTTTGCCAGTTACTTAATTTATGTAATTACAGAAGGCGCGAGAAGATTCTGGTGAAAATTTTAAACAGTGTTCTACTGGGACATCTTCTTCAAAAAGAAGCCGGGCAGCTGAAGTTCACAATTTATCAGAAAAGGTTCGACTGTCCTACCAGACCCCATTTCTATTTTCGTTGAGAGAATACTTCTTACATTCAAAAGAACATGTTCAAAATTTACAGGGGATAATCTAGCACAACAAAGCATCTCTGCTTTTTCGGTCAGATTAAGGTTATAATAAGGTCAGGGTAAACCCGAGTGAGATATCCTTTGCATCTCTAACAACGGTTCACTCTCTGATCAGGCCAGGCTGCCTTCTGGCTTCTTATCTCTATGTCATTGCAGCGGATGCTCTCGGTTATCCTGTATCAGGGACTGCCTTTGACTGTTATACTTCGTTTTTATTTCAATGTAATTATTCTGGATCTGATATTTGCCTTATTGTGTGTAACACAGAGGCGGAGGAATAGAATCAACGAAAAAATGAAAGCCCTTCAGAATCTCATTCCGAACTCTAATAAGGTTAGTTGCAGTTTGCCTATAGCATTTAAAAAATAAGCGTAAGAAACAACTGTAATTCATGAAGGTCCTTCAGGTGGTTTTTTGGTCCAGTGTAGCAGGATACTTGTTCACAACCGAACTATTACAGATAAGATGAGAGATTTAGGATTGCGCTTTTTAATATAGATCCTCGAGATTTTGTGGATTAAGATAAATCTGACTTGATAATGGAATTAGACTAACTGCCTCTAATGGGATTTTCTGTTCTGGCAGACTGACAAAGCCTCCATGCTTGACGAAGCAATCGAGTACCTTAAGAAGCTTCAATTACAAGTGCAGGCAAGTGTTTTCCTTAGTGCTAAGTGAGGGACATGCTTATCACATCTTACATAATTATCAGCTGTGCCAGAAGTCAATTTATAAGTTATTTCAGAGCTCTTTCAATACTCATACAACACCCATAAACAAATTACGTATTGTGCTTGTGATTTGTTGTCAAACTGTGTATAGTTTACTTATCTTTGGAGTGAGATTGCATCAAATTCTTGCGTTTTGCAGAAAAATACAAACATTTCAGTCTCACTCCAAGCTAAACGGAGAACTTTACCAAGTGCGAAAATCCACATAACTCTAAATTGGAGGATCTCTCACCTAGTATGGGCTGTTGCTAATATTCATATGTAATATGATTGATCTATATTAGCGAGAGTCACTGGGCCTAGTAGTCCATTCTACATCATTGGTTGGAGCATCCATCAACAATTTGTATATGCCATTCTGGGGTTTATAAGGGCTTATATATTATTTGTATATTTTATTTAATTTTTCTCAATATAATAATAAACACTAAGAGAGATCCATGTCAATCTGGTATATGCGCCAGAGAGATCAAAGTCAAATGGATCTGTGCGTAGCAAAACATGAGTTAACATAGATCTACGCTAGTTTGGTAACATACATACTGCTGCAAAATTCAGAGCTCACAATTCTTGATAGTGATGTTCTTCATCCATCTCTTATAAGCTTGTTTTAAAATGGAAAAGGCTGCTTATAAGTCTTTTGACAATAAACATGTTTTTAAACAGTTCATCGGTAGTTCTTGATCTGTATGGGGGTTGACGTGAGCAATCAGCAAAAAGCAGATTCACCCAACTTTATTTTTTGTTTCAAGTTTTTGTCTTCAGCTATATGGATTATTTTATGCCTTATCCTGTCTTTACTTGAGTGCAGATGCTTTCCGCGAGGAGTGGAATTGATCTTTCATCCATGCGCTGGTTGGCGCAGATGCCACACTTGCAGATACAGCAAATGCCAAAAGCATGCATGGCCATAGATCAGCACGCTGGAGTTCCCATAAGCATGCCTGTGGGATCAGGGCTTATAAACACCAACCAGGGTAGCGAAAAGAGGCCTTTGCCTTTGCATGATCTATATAAATCTGGAGCCCTTTGTAATACCGCCATTCCTATAAACTTGTCATCAGTCAGGATTGATGATCATCACTCCTGCAAAATGGATCATCCTCAAGGCCACTTTACTTTGCCTCAACTACCAACAACTACTCAGGTCTGTTTCAAAAATTATTCAATTGATGACATATTTAGTTTTGCCAGAAATTCTACAAGCAAGGTCTGATTAATTTATCTATTTTTTTTTTTTCCTGTTTTTGGCAGGAAGTCCATTCTGCACTTTCCTTGCAAGAGAAATAAAATAGATAAGATCTCATTCTAGCATGCAGTGGATCAGTAAATACTATTACCAGCCACATCACTGACATTATCATGGTTAGTTCTAGTCCAAGACATCATCTATGTGTCCTAATACTTTTTCTCATCAAGAAATAGGCGAGGAAAAAGATATAGGAAGCAAACAATACTGGAAAGACAACAGTATGGGCTACCATTTTCTTCTGAGGCTGGAGAAGATATAACTAAGGGACGCTTGAGAAGGACATAGTTATTTAACTCAATGTGTATATACATATAAAGTTCAAGCATGGAATTGATGTTTCAAAGTCATAGGCTCTACATGCTAATTAGTTTATGGAACCATATTGGAGACTGCCTATTTGTTTAATTGTACCTTTTCCAGACTCTCTCCTTGTTCTGCTTCTCAAGGTTCTGTTTTTATCATGTGTTGTTCCTGTTCAGTAGATCAGTTTGAACTTGTGGGCGGACATTTTGTGTTTACTCTATATTTTCCAATTGAACTATGTGCATGGTCATAAAAGAGCCCACCAGAATGAGCAGCCGTGGAGAGCGGGTCCATGTCCAGGAGCTTATTAAAATCTTGGATTGGAAGATTAACAGCATACATTTTTCTAAAGGTTTAGGATACATGCACGGAACTGCAATGGGTGATTAAATTATTGATACTATCCATGGCACTGATGATTTATGATTATAACGAATGATATGAGTGATTAAATTATTGATAGTATCCAACGAATTATACGAGGTGATTAAATTATTGATAGTATCTATCCATGGCACTGATGATTTATGATTATAACGAATGATATGGGTTCCTAAATATTGTAATATCGTGTCGGAGGGTAAAAGGCTTTTCAGATTGTGCCAGGACTACCCTAGCAGTTCTCATAATGGCCCCACTATGGTGGGCAGGCAAGGGAGAACAGGGGTCTTTCATTGCTCGTATATCCTAGCTACTGCCTTATGGGTAAGCGAATTTACAATATAAAATAGACACAATTACAGTGTGGGAAGTAACAAAAGCCAAAATTGTACATAACAGATTTAATTTAATGGTATTGTGACAACTGACACCACCGTGCCCCTTTTCTCCTATGGCCTCTAAGAAAGGCACCCTTTTTCTTCCTACTTTTTTTTGGGTTCAGTTGGTGGAGACCCGACACGGATTGGCCTCCTTTTCCCCTTATTTTCGGTTCCAGAAATATATAGACATTTTTGAAACAATGCTCTGCTTCTTAATTTTGTTTTTGTTGTTTACGAAACTAAAAATCTTCCAAACAAAAGGCTTATATCCATCCGTCTCCGTCTCACAAAGAACACGAAGGAAGCAACTGAATATACGACAACCGTTGTGATTTTGTTGGTGAAATATTAAATGTTTTTCTTTTCTATGCACCATCGAAGAGAAGAGTGGGTAGTGGGAAAACATTGCATACCTCACATATGTCATGATTTGACTTATATGACATGTAAAGATGTAATTATATAAATGATTTCATTTATTTTTTTAAAAATAGTTAATATTCTCTTTTACGAGTTTCTTATATTATTATGTTATTTAGTATTTAGATTATTGTGTGCAATTGCTTTTTCAAAATAATAAAAAAAAAATTATTAAAATTTGTAATAATAATAATAAATTTAAAAATTAAAAATAATAAAAATTAAAAAATAAGGTAATTTAAAGGAAATTTATATTTATTTTTAAGTTAAATTTAAAAATAAAAATTGTTAATTTTTATATAATATAATAATACCAAAAAACCATTATATAATAAAAAGATTTTTTTTTTCCCTAATTTAAAAGAGAAAATAATTATGTTAATTATTTTGTAATAAGAATAATATTGTATCAAGAGTATTTAAATGTTTTATAGTTTAATATAGAGGAGATTACCTTTACTAAATTTCAAATCTTATTAAAATAAAATTAGTTATCTAAGTATTTAATATAGCCTCATGTTTCCTAGATATTAGGTGTTTCCTAGAGGTTTTGGTATACCTCAATTTTTAGTTGGTTAGGGCTTTGACTCTCTAGAATCTTATTGAAAATTCACAAATCTTATTGAAAATTCACAAGTGACTAGCTCCATTAAAGTGATGGGTCAACTTGGAGACATAACTTGAACCCCAATGATATACCTTTTTTTGAATTAAAAAGTTTGACATGCAGAACAACGTTTAGAGATTGTGAATTTGTTCAAAAAGTCTAGTCCCAACGTTTAGAGATTGTGAATTTTGTTCAAAAAGTTGACCCAAAAATGATTAGCTAACACTTAAACTAGACTTAGAAGTTTCTAAGCCTTAAGTCAGTAAAGTAGATCCCACCCCTAAGGGCCTTATAAGCAATAACTCTACTTTTTCCACCTAAAAATTACTTAATAGATGACATTATAAAATGATTAATTTGGATCACCCAAGGTATATCTAATTAAGAAAAAAATGAATAAGATGATTCACTATGGATCAACCAAGGTGTACCTAATTAAGAAAAAATATTTGAAACATCTCACTACACTCTCAAGAACTTACGAGGAAAATGAGAATCTTCGTACCTTGCCGACTATAATCAATCCATAAGTAATGAACCTATTTTAAATGACAATCAAACTTAAATGGAGAAAATAACAAATAACAAAAATTTAACTAACTAAATTAGACCTAAATAATAATTAAATTAAAACATATTTTAATTAATATTTTATATTTCAGTAATGAACATATTTTAAATGACAATCAAACATAAGTGGAGAAATAACAAATAAAAAAACATTTCACTAACAAATTAGATCTAATAATAACTAAATTAAAATTTTTAATTAATATATTAATTTTTATTTTTTTCAAGGTTTGTCTAATATTAAGATTTATTAGTTTCAATTTTTTTATTATTATATATTATGATATGTATCAGAATTCTAAAAAGTTTCACATATAAACAACTCCAATTATATGTTCATTTTTTCAAAAGCTGCTTAGAGTTAATAACAAAGCTAAAGATATTATAATAAGTAATAACAAAAACTCAAAGATATTTAATAAACTCGACATTCCTTGATAAAATTGAGAGAATTATTCTATAAATATTAGTTATATTAAATATTTAAAATATTAAATTTAAAATACAAGATATAACAATGTATGAAACATACAACATAAGAATTTTTACTTAATTTTTTTAATAAATTTCAATAATGAATTTTTAGCATATTCTTTTTTCATTATGAAATTTAATTAAATTAATTTAGTCCATATAAGATAACAACTACAAATTGGAAAAAGTTTACAAATGGATACTAACACTATTGAATAAATAATTGGTAAATAGATACTAATACTATTGAATAAATAGTTGGTAAATATTAAGAAGTATCAAAACACTTACCTTATAATA
Source organism: Pinus taeda (assembly GCA_000404065.3). Lineage (NCBI taxonomy): Eukaryota > Viridiplantae > Streptophyta > Pinopsida > Pinales > Pinaceae > Pinus > Pinus taeda. Next base: position 128,006 of record APFE031701345.1, on the reverse strand, counting down.
TATCTAACATTTAAAAAAGTTCATAGAAATAAACTAAATTATGAGTTTGTTTTATATTATTTTTATAAATATAATTATATTGAATTATATATATGAAAAAAAAATAATATAGGAAATTCTGACCATGGAGATTCATCCATATATCATGAGATTATTAACTTGTAAATAATATTTGTTATAATTCTTGTTTTATGAATACCACATTCCCAAAAAATCATAACTCAGGCCACTCTCATATGCCTAGGGCTAGTCTCTTACTTGTGTGACATTGTCCATACCAACTGCCACCACTATAAACTCTAGTATATATGTAAGCCCCTTCCACATGTAACTTCCTCACACATAATACTTTATTTACACGACCACTATAAACTCTAGTGTATATGTAAGCCCCTTCCACATGTAACTTCCTCACACATAATACTTTATTTACACGACGCTAATTGAGCATCCCCGAAGCTCTCTACCATCCATCTATTAATTATTAATAATGAAATTAAAATTCAAAAACCTTTAATTTAAAATAATATTTTAAAAACCTTTAATTTAAAATAAAATAACTTATCAACCTAACTATCTAATTAATTTAAAATCCTTAAAAAAATTAATACAAATTAATACATAGAATATTTCATTAAACTCCCTTATCTATTGAAAATAACTCAATTGTTTTTACATTATTTTCATTTTTAAAATATTTATAAAATAAATGAATATATTAATTTTAAAATATCAAAATATAATCCATTTTTTAAAATATATAATAAAAATATAATTAGCTGAATTGAGGCTTCTATGATGCATAACATTTATAAGAAGAGTTTCTGCTCTACTTATTTA